>JARQOC010000007.1:116346946-116454483 GCA_033576535.1 Allobates femoralis
CCCATTTCAGCGGCCTTCACGATGATCGGCACCTCCAATCACCTGTCGGATAAATGCTCTCAGTTCGCCATCCCATCCCTCTGCCATTACGCCTTCCCCTACTGCTCCGAATCGTCCTCGCTGCCCAAACCGCGAGACCTGTGCCGGGATGAGTGTGAGATGCTGGAGAACGTCCTGTGCCAGGCCGAGTACATCTTTGCCAGATCCAACCCGATGATTTTAAGGACGTTAAAACTGCCCAACTGTGAGGACCTTCCGCAGCCCGACAGCCCCGAGGCCGGAAACTGCATACGGATCGGAATACCAATGGCCGACCCCATCAATAAAAGTAAGTGGTGGCGACGAGCTCATCCAAGAGGCAGGTGGACATTTGTGCAGTTCATGCCAAGGTTGCACATGATTTCCCGCCAACGTGCCGCCCACACCAGGACACTCGCCAGCTCCTGGCGTTATTCTGCACTTGCTATATTCTTTCCATAGTGGTTTGTATGGTTACACTGATTCACGGTTTTGGATTGTGGGGGTATTTGTAGCTCATGTCCTTGCACCATGGCCTTACAGATCTCGGCCCCCAAATAGCAACTATGAGACCCCCACAGTGCCACCGCTCAGGAATGTCCTGGACGATGTTATATAAACACGGCCCCGGAACACCGGCGCAGGCTTCACATCTGCAGGAATCCACTGCTCAGAATTCACATTATTTAGTTTTTCACTTAGTTTCAACTTTTAAAAATAGCAAATTTATCCTAATTTAAGGGAACCAATCAGCAGGTTTTAGGGCTATAAAGTGAAGCTATTAGTGAAGCCTTACAGGCTCTGGGATACTGAGTGCAATCAGACCTTTACTTCAATGACTACATGTATGATTGCAGAGATAAATGTTATAGAAATCCTCAGAAACACTCCGCCCCCTGCTGCACACTCTGTCTCCCTTCTGCACACTCTGTCCCCCTGCTGCACACTCTGCCCCTGCTGCACACTCCGCCCCCTGCTGCACACTCCCTCCCCCTGCTGCACACTCTGTCCCCCTGCTGCACACTCTGCCCCCTGCTGCACACTCTGCCCCCTGCTGCACACTCCGCCCCCTGCTGCACACTCCGCCCCCTGCTGCACACTCCGCCCCCTGCTGCACACATTCTAAGGGCTTCTATAACGTTTATCTCAGCAATCATACATCTAATCATTGAGGTAAAGGTCTGATTGCACTCAGTATCCCAGAGCCTGTAAGGCTTCACTAATAGCTTCACTTTATAGCCCTAAAACCTGCTGGTTGGTTCTCCTTAGAGGGTCGGGGGTTGGCTGCACTGTGTTTTAAAAGTCTTGAGAGCAGATGTGTCAATCATGGTCCAGCTGCACCCCCGCTAAACACAGAAGAGGCACAAAACTTAAAAAACCTCTCAGCACCTCTTCCCCTCACTTCTACTTTTCACCCTATTTTCTTTTCTATTACAATTACATTTCCTATCTGTGTCTCAGAAGTTCAGACATGTTCCCTCTTCTCCTTTTCCTCATGGTCCTGTGTGTGGCTGTAAGGCAACTGGCCGCATCGGCAGCTTCCCCCTCTTCCTTCTCACTATCTTGTGTCTGGCATTTAGATAACTAACGGCAGCAGAAGCCTCCACTTCCATCCTGACACTATCCGGTGCTTGGGTATAAGACAGCTGGTTGCAGCAGAAACCTTTCTCTCACCTTCCTGGGTCTCGTTGTAAGGTAGATATCTGCAGCAGGCTCTTCCCCATGATATTTCACAATATTAAAAGATAACTGTCTGCAGCAGACACTTCCCCTTCCTTCCCAAGAATATCCTATGCTTGACTGTAAGGCAACTGGTTGCAGCAGGAGGCTCCCCTTTATTGTTCTAATTTTCCTGGGTCTTGTTGTAAGGTAACTATCTGCAGCAGGCTTTTCCCCCTTAATATCTTGTGTCTAGCTATAAGACAACTGTCTGCAGTAGATGCCTCACCTTCCTACTCGACAATATCCTGTATTGGCTGTAACAGTAGGTTGCAGCAGAAGCCTCCTCTTCCTTTTTCTCATTTCTCTGTGCCTTCCTTTAAGGTAACTATCTGCAGCAGGCTCTTCCCCCCACAATATCATGTGTGTACCTGTAAGATAACTGTCTCCAGCTTCCTCCTCCTACACAATATCCAGTGCATGCTTGTCAGACTGGTTGCAGAAGGACCCCCCCTCTCATTTCTCACTGTCTTGTGTCTGGCTGTAAAATAACTAACTGCAGCAGCATCCTCCCCCCCCTCACAATATCCTGGCTGTAGCAGGAGTCCCCCCACACTCTGCCCTGTCTGCAGTAAGACTAGATAGCTAAGCCCTTCCTTCTTAACTAAGATGGTGAACATTTAGCCAAAGATTACTGATGATCCGATTAACCCTTGTGTTCTCTGCAGGCTATCTATGAGATTGACTGCAGATCCTCTTGCTTGGTACTATAAGCATTGGGGCGCCCCAGCGATGGCTTGTACAGTATTAGGAGTGTCCTTTCTTGCAGGGTAGCAGTGTTCCCCAACTGGTGTCATTCCAGCTGTTGCAAAGCTACAACTATGGCTGTCAGGGCATGCTGGGAGTTGTAGTTTTGTAACAGCTGGAGAGCCTCCAATTGGGAAACCCAATGGTATAGAATGATACATTGTATACTCATTTAGATTTAGTCATGGAGAACCCCCTTTGAGGTTCTTTGCAGTATTTTCTGAGAAGCCCCCTCTATGTTCCATGACGTCTCCACAAGGAGAACAAGCCCTCACATCACATAGGACGCAGTTCAGAGCTCCGACTCTTCATCACGGCAATTTGATATCTGCTACAAACCCCTTGGCTCAATTGTTTCATTATGGGACCTAATTGCCGCTCTGCACAGTAACACATGGCTCTTATTTTACTACATACCACAAAATGAGGACTGCGGTGTCCATGGCGACCCGGCGGGATGACCCAGTCCTTGTGATCTGTGATTGGTTGCATTTGATTTTCTTGATTCTTATTGCAGATCATAAATGTTATAACAGCAGCGGAGTGGATTACAGGGGCACAGTGAGCGTCACCAAATCCGGGCGTCAGTGCCAGCCGTGGAACTCCCAGTACCCGCACACCCACATGTTTAATGCCATGCGGTACCCAGAGCTTAACGGCGGCCATTCTTACTGCAGAAATCCCGGCAATCAGAAGGACGCCCCCTGGTGCTTCACATTGGACGAAAACCTCAAGCACGAAATGTGCGACATTCCGGCGTGCGGTAAGTGCGGATACATTGACGGGAATTACTTCTATCACTACATAACAGTCAACTTTATTGGTATCATTCATATTGTCTCTATCAGGAAGGCGCCATCGCCTTGGCTCTTTACAACATGGCCGTCAACTATCTAAATAATACAAAAAGTGCACAAGCCCTAACGGGAGTTACGTCACCGCCCGCGGGGTGTCAGGTCCAATTCAAGGACGGCTTCTCTCACCCAACTCGCTGGATGCCTTCGTTACTTCATTAGCGCAGTCCAAGCTCGCGCTCAGTACCCAATATTATTAGTATTTATAGAGCACATTAGTTCCATGGTCTGTACATGAGAAGGGGCCACATACAAAATTATA
This sequence comes from Allobates femoralis, assembly GCA_033576535.1. NCBI lineage: Eukaryota > Metazoa > Chordata > Amphibia > Anura > Aromobatidae > Allobates > Allobates femoralis. The sequence goes on from JARQOC010000007.1 coordinate 116,350,547, forward strand.
CATATAGTTTACAGTAAGCAAATTAACAATGACAGACTGGTACAGAGGGGAGAGGAGCTTACATTCTACAGGATAATGGGGAGGAGACAGAAGGATTGGGGTGAGGCGGCAGCTCTGTTGCTGGTGAGGCAGCAGCTCTGGTAATGGTGAGGTGGCAGCTCTGTTGGTGGTGAGTTGGCAGCTCCGGTAATGGTGAGGTGGCAGCTCCGGTGACGATGAGGCGGCAGCTCCGGTAATGGTGAAGTGGCAGCTCCGGTGACGGTGAGGCGGCAGCTCCGGTAATGGTGAGGCGGCAGCTCCGGTGACGATGAGGCGGCAGCTCCGGTAATAGTGAGGTGGCAGCTCTGTTGGTGGTGAGGTGGCAGCTCCGGTAATGGTGAGGTGGCAGCTCCGGTGACGATGAGGCGGCAGCTCCGGTAATGGTGAAGTGGCAGCTCTGGTGACGGTGAGGCGGCAGCTCCGGTAATGGTGAGGCGGCAGCTCCGGTAATGGTGAAGTGGCAGCTCCGGTGACGGTGAGGCGGCAGCTCCGGTAATGGTGAGGCGGCAGCTCCGGTGACGATGAGGCGGCAGCTCCGGTAATGGTGAGGCGGCAGCTCCGGTAATGGTGAAGTGGCAGCTCCGGTGACGGTGAGGCGGCAGCTCCGGTAATGGTGAGGCGGCAGCTCCGGTGACGATGAGGCGGCAGCTCCGGTAATAGTGAGGTGGCAGCTCCGGTAATAGTGAGGCGGTAGCTCCGGTAATGGTGATGTGGCAGCTCCGGTGACGGTGAGGTATCCTCAGGGTCAGTCACAAAAACCGTGATTGGCTGACAGTATGTATGGAGCTCTCTCTCCCAAATGTAGACTTGGTCCGGTCAAGAGCTCAAGTGACACCTTTGAATGTATATTATCCCTCAGGAGAACAAAAGAATCCTGTGCACATCAAATTGCCACCTGTTCCTACGGATACTGGCGGGTGTAGCCAATGTAATATGTGGCATTGTCATCAACCGTCCTGAATTTGCAAGAAGTGTCCAGATTTTTTTTTTACTGAATTAAGCAAATTTGAGGCTGTTCCTGGGCTTCAAAAGGGGCCGTGGTTCTGTGCACCTGCCCTAAAGGTTGGGGGTCCTGCCTGGTAAGTAGGCATTTCCAGGTCCTGATATCCGTGTATGCAAGAAAAGTGGTTAAATCCAGCGTCCAGCGCTCCATAAAAACATCTTCAACTTTATGTTACCAATTTAATATCATCCAACAAGATGTAAAGGCTGGGATTTATACATCAATGAAGGTCCCACAACAGAAAACATGTTTCCAACCTACAGGTCCTTACTCATTGCACACCGATATGCACCTCTGCAAGTGTTTAACCCCTTCCTGGCTCTCCCTCACCATTGATCACCACCTTTTAGTATGGAATATTATGACTTTACAAGATACATGTCAAAATCAAAGCTTATTTACAATGATAGATTAAATAATGTCTCAGGTTTAAGCCGTGAAGGAATCGTGTGTTTACAACTTCTATCCACCACGATTCCCGGTTCACAAATGCTCTTTTGTGATCTCCTCCCCGAGAAGGTTAGGATCACACGATCAATGCCCTGGATTCTACAGGAATCCAGCCTACCATTATGTGCCTGCCTTTCTTAGGGTTGTTCTCATGAACCCATCTTTAAGAGCGCGCCCCTCTTCTGCCTCTGACTTCCCGTAGAGGTGGGACGCTCCTGATGAATGAGTTTGGACCAGCGGCTCTGAGCCGTGGTACTGAACCCTGCAATGTGGCATAGCTGAGCCGGGTGAGGCGGCAGCTCCGGTAATGGTGAGGTGGCAGCTCGGGTGGTGTGAGCTCACTGATTGGCTGCAGCACTGTTGATGTGACGTCAGGGCTGCAGACAATGTGAGCTCTCTGATTGGCTGCAGCACTGTTGATGTGACGTCAGGGCTGCAGACAATGTGAGCTCTCTGATTGGCTGCAGCACTGTTGATGTGATATCAGCGCTGCAGACAATCACAGACACCACAACCATTAGAGGAATCTCAGTACTGGACTCGCTGATGCTGAGTAAAGCAGAGTTTGTTATTTTTACAGCAAACTGAAACTGAAACATCCCTTTAAGTGGCGTTTGGTGTCCATAACAGCAATCATCATTTGCAGCAGCCAGTGACCCCATAAATTGACCCTTGGGATCCATTTCCAGTAATGCGTGGGTGGGATGGGGGAATGCACCCCCTGCAGGCTCAGGCTTTACCCCCTCTGCCGCGTGTATGGAAGCTGGATACGCTCCTTTCTTGTGGGGAGAGGGAGGCGCCTGTTTCGTGTTAGCGGGGCTCCTGTGCCGTGTGATGCGGCCGCCCCTGGACACAAGCCGCCTTTGTAGTCCATGAAAACCGAGCCGTGCCGAGGAACCGTGCGCAGCCGGGATCCCAAAGCCACAAGATCCCAAACAGGAAATTCCCCAACAAGGCAAAGCTTCAGCGCCGCTCCATGTGCCGCCGCACGGCCCGAAACGACATCAAGGATCCGCACTGCCGATGTTTACAGGGAAAGAAAATATCCGCAGCCCCATGTCAGGGCCGGAGCGCTCCGGAGTCAGCGGAAGGGCCCCAGTTATAGGACTAATTGGCCCCATTACTGAGGCTTCCCATGTGTGACCCTGCGGTCTGTGTTTACAATGATGATCCTATACTTGTAAGAAACCCCCCCACGGCTTCCAGCAGCTCCAGATACGCGGGATGTTCCGGCTCCTCTACACAGAGATGACACTTTATAAGTTTCCTCAATATTTACAAAAACTGAAAACATTTAGGATCCATTTCGCCATTTGCATTTTTACTTTTTCTTTTTGCAACAAATAATTTTAATTAAAAAATGTACGACCCGTTCAGTCACTTCCATTTTTTTTTGGGGAATTAAGTTTGGTTTTCTATTATTCTGGTCTCGTGTTATTCATTGGTTTTTTCCCCTTCGCTCGCACTGACTGCAAAAGGCGCTTGACATTCATTCTTTTTGCAAAAAAAAATTAAAAACACTCTTTTTTTTTTTTTTTGTCTTTAACCTTTTCTGTGCACAAAAAGTCACAGATTTTCCTAAGATGTAAATGAAAAAAAAAAATTAAATGGCAAAAAAATTTCAGCTGCACGTAAAATTACTCCAGAGGGTGGACTGGGGTAGGTCTGGGCAACCTGTGATGACCCCGTCCTGTGATGACCTCATCCTGTGATGACCTTGTTGTGTGATGACCCCGTCCTGTGATGACCCCATCCTGTGATGACCCCATCCTGTGATGACCTCGTTCTGTGACGACCCCGTCCTGTGATGACCCCATCCTGTGATGACCTCGTTCTGTGACGACCCCGTCCTGTGATGACCCCGTCCTGTGATGACCCCGTCCTGTGATGACCCCATCCTGTGATGACCCCATCCTGTGATGACCTTGTTGTGTGATGACCCCGTCCTGTGATGACCCCGTCCTGTGATGACCTTGTCCTGTGATGACCCCATCCTGTGATGACCTCGTTCTGTGACGACCCCGTCCTGTGATGACCCCATCCTGTGATGACCCCATCCTGTGATGACCTTGTTGTGTGATGACCCCGTCCTGTGATGACCCCGTCCTGTGATGACCCCGTCCTGTGATGACCTCGTTCTGTGACGACCCCGTCCTGTGATGACCCCATCCTGTGATGACCCCATCCTGTGATGACCTTGTTGTGTGATGACCCCGTCCTGTGATGACCCCGTCCTGTGATGACCTCATCCTGTGATGACCTCGTCCTGTGATGACCCCATCCTGTGATGACCTCGTTGTGTGATGACCCCGTCCTGTGATGACCCCGTCCTGTGATGACCCCATCCTGTGATGACCTCGTCCTGTGATGACCCCGTCCTGTGATGACCCCGTCCTGTGATGACCCCATCCTGTGATGACCCCATCCTGTGATGACCTTGTCCTGTGATGACCTTGTCCTGTGATGACCTCGTCCTGTGATGACCTCATCCTGTGATGACCCCATTCTGTGATGACCTCATCCTGTGATGACCTCTTCCTGTGATGACCCCATCCTGTGATGACCCCATCCTCTGATGACCTCGTCCTGTGATGACCCCGTCCTGTGATGACCCCGTCCTGTGATGACCCCGTCCTGTGATGACCCCGTCCTGTGATGACCTCGTCCTGTGATGACCCCATCCTCTGATGACCTCGTCCTGTGATGACCCCGTCCTGTGATGACCTCGTCCTGTGATTACCCCTTCCTGTGATTACCCCTTCCTGTGATGACCCCGTCCTGTGATGACCTCGTTCTGTGATGACCTTGTTCTGTGATGACCTTGTTCTGTGATGACCCCATCCTGTGATGACCTTGTTCTGTGATGACCTTGTTCTGTGATGACCCCATCCTGTGATGACCCCATCCTGTGATGACCCCATCCTGTGATGACCCCGGAAGCTGTCAGCAATAACTTCCTCCCGGCGAACCCTGAGCTCCTTTGCCGTCATAAAGTGATGATTTTTCCTGTATTCGGATGCGCAGCAGCTCATCTGAACATAGGGGAAGCGATTGCACTGTGCAGCACTAAGGCCAAGTACAATAAAGAAAAAACAATATGAAACAAGGCAGTGTGGTCAATGGCCACAACAAATAATTGGATTTCAATTGTCTGTACAACCAAAGAGAACATAATACAAGTGTACAAACAAATATCAGATAAATGAGGAATCTATACCAAAAATAATTCATAATAAACGAAGGGAGTAAGATCAGAACAAATGCATCATTCAGTGTAAACTGGCCAATCAGCCCGTAGATAATGATTAAGTGCAGAGGACATATAACCCACCAAGCTGCACCATCATCAGTGTGCCAAAACGGAAGAGCACACAGTGCCCCGACGCGCGTTTCACCTGCAGCTTGTGTTTAATGGGGTGTTTTTTTTTTAACAATTTTCTCTTCACTTTTTTGTGGCGATCCTGATGAATACAATTTGCATATTTACATTTTGGAATTGATTCATTTATTATTCGCTTTATTTTTTCTCTGGTGAATTATAAATGGGAACATTTTGTTTTTTGGACTCCAGCAGAACTTGTATACTCTCGCCTTTTACAGCTCTCTGCCCATTTTCCACCCACTAAACATCCATTTTTGGCCTCTGTTTACCCCACGGTCTCCACCTGTCATGATGGTCTCTCTTTGGAGACTTGTGACAGTTTTGGGAGGACCTGTGTCTCATTCCTTTATTGAGTCTTCATATTAAACATATTTCTTTCCTTTGGTGTTTTAAGAGTTAATGTCAGTTTTTGTTGCTATCAAGGTAGATAGTTCTTTGTCCAGGTGTGGCTACTCTGTGATCACTCCCATCTCCTTTATATGTTCACATGGTTCCAGCATCCTTTGCTGGTGATTGAACGTCATTCCTAGCCAAGCCGCCTGTGGTGAAGGTGCTGTTCTGGAGAGCTGACTACTGCCACGTTGTCTGCAGCCTAGGAGTGTGGCAGCAGGCGTGAAGTTGTTTGTTGCTTCCCTGTTAGTCTTTCCTTCCCCTCTTGTTGATTTTAGTGCAGCGGTTGGGACTAGTGCTCCCACCAGCCATCTCCCTATTGAGGGCTAACATCAAGGCCAGCGACAGGGTAAAACAACCCGTATAGGGACAGTAGGGAGATCAGGGCACAGCCGCAGGTGAGTGCAAGAGGTCACCTCTCCCCCGTTTCCTATGAACAGGGCCCTCCACTGTATTTCTCAGGCAATATTAGCATTTAACTCATTGCTTCTTAGGTCTCCTTTATTATGCACTTTCTTTGTTTTGCTTTAATTCACTTCACATTGTTGTTGTTTTTGTTATTCTTTCCATATTAGACACACAGGACTCTAAAGAAAAGAACAAGATGGAGATTCTCTACATCCTGGTCCCAAGTGTCACCATCCCGTTGGCGATCGCTTTGCTGTTTTTCTTCATTTGCATCTGTCGGAATAACCAGAAAGCGTCTTCTCCCGCGGTGCAGCGACAACCCAAGCACGTGCGGGGGCAGAACGTCGAGATGTCAATGCTGAACGCATATAAACCCAAGGTGAGGAATACCAAGTCCAATAGGGACACTTTGGGAGTTGAAGAGTTAAGCATATAATAGCTGCTGTGATATCGTGAAATCAAAGGGCCCTGATTCTTCATTTGCAATTTTCTTAAGTCGCTTTTCCTTTTTTCTTCTTTGTCTTGTGATAATCGTGGAGCTGCGTTGCGCCAAATTCTGCAAATAAGAATTTTGTAAAATTAAAATTGTTCTTCATTATTGTCATTTATGAAGACGATGTGGGCTCCCCTCGTTATCCTGTACACGCCTGGGCTGGGTATATCAATTCTGAATAAAGAATCCAGCAATACAAGAATTTCAACCACATAAGAGGAGCGATGTAAAACTTCACATTTATTTCACCATTTAAAAAAAATGTTCTCATCGGTCAAACCAAACTTAAACACAACAGGGGTAAAAAAAAAATGACGCTTTTCAGTTTTATCTAAGCCTTAAAGCATAACAGTCGTTTAAACAATAATAATAATAATAAGGTAGATTAAGTGCTTATAATAAACTTTCAAATATACGTTATTAATGAAATCTGGAAGAAAACCTTTCAAAAACCTTCCACAAGATGTCCCCAGGAGACTGTTCCTTAACCTGACATATGCTCATTCTCAGTGAGATCCATCTTCAGCTTCTGGCACACACTGAATACGGCCATATAAGGGAGGGGGTGGGGCCTACAGTGTCCCTGTGTAACGTGGCTACAGCTGATCTGTGTATTGTCAGGTTACCTCATGCAGGGTCGGTGTGAGCTCAGGCTGTGGACACCCAGCTGCTGTGAGATCTTATGTGAATCCTCTACATTCACATTGGCTCTGCTCCTTGCAATCAGCTGATAACACGAAACAGCGCAGTGTGAATGGTGGAGTCAGATAAGATCTCACAACAGCTGTGTGCCAACAACCTCAGCTCACACTGACCCTGCATGAGGTAACCTGATACACTGATAAGCTGTGAATGCTGCTTAAAGCCTCACCCCCCCCCCCACTTAGCATATTTGAGGTTTAGAAACAGCCTAGTGGGGACATCTTCTGGAAGGATTTTGAAAGGTTTTCTACCAGATTTCACTTATGAAGTATGAATTATAATGGAGTTTTTTGCAAGGTTTCTTTAAAAATGTGACGAGTCCTTTATGTATTTATTTAGTACAGAGCAACTTTTGAATCCCCTTAATTCACCAAGAAAGTAGATGTAATCTTTTATGCCAAATGATGTATTAATGTGATCTTTTTAGGCTGGGGTGGGTAAAGGCATATTGTACCTAGTCATGGGGTAACAATTCTTCTATAGTGACCTGATCTGTTACCAATTATCACCATGTTAATCTTTTGCATAAATCTTATGCAGAATTGTGCACGAACCAGAAAGGCAAAAATATTATCTATAGACGCAAAACAAGACTTATCAAAGTATAAGGAACTCTGACTTCATAACCACAAATATCACAATTTATAGCTAGGATTTTACAGAAACAAACACATCACTGCTAAAAAGATCCAGTGATACCAAACTATCCTCTAATCCCAACCCAATATGTGCCGAACGCTGGAAGGAATTAAAGAAATGTCAAATTCACATGTTTTAATGATTAGAACTACTATAATACCGCCCCCTGAATACAAGCATATAACTACTATAATACTGCTCCTATATACAGGAATATAACTACTATAATACTGCTCCTATGTACAAGAATATAACTACTATAATACTGCTCCTATATACAGGAATATAACTACTATAATACTGACCCTACATACAAGAATATAACTACTATAATACTGCTCCTATATACAAGAATATAACTACTATAATACTGCCCCTATATACAAGAATATAACTACTATAATACTGCTCCTATGTACAAGAATATAACTACTATAATACTGCCCTATATACAAGAATATAACTACTATAATACTGCTCCTATATACAAGAATATAACTACTATAATACTGCCCCTATATGCAAAAATATAACTACTATAATACTGCTCCTATATGCAAGAATATAACTACTATAATACTGCCCCTATATACAAGAATATAACTACTATAATACTGCCCCTATATACAAGAATATAACTACTATAACACTGCCTCTATGTACAAGAATATAACTACTATAATACTGCTCCTATCTACAAGAATATAACTACTATAATACTGCCCCTATGTACAAGAATATAACTACTATATTACTGCTCCTATATACAAGAATATAACTACTATAATACTGTCCCTATATACAAGAATATAACTACTATAATACTGCTCCTATATACAAGAATATAACTACTATAATACTGCCCCTATATACAAGAATATAACTACTATAATACTGCTCCTATATACAGAATATAACTACTATAATACTGTCCCCTATATACAAGAATATAACTACTATAATACTGCTCTATGTACAAGAATATAACTACTATAATACTGCCCCTATATACAAGAATATAAACTACTATAATACTGCCCCTATATACAAGAATATAACTACTATAATACTGCCTCTATGTACAAGAATATAACTACTATAATACTGCCCCTATATACAAGAATATAACTACTATAATACTGCTCCTATATACAAGAATATAACTACTATAATACTGCCCCTATATACAAGAATATAACTACTATAATACTGCTCCTATGTACAAGAATATAACTACTATAATACTGCCCCTATATACAAGAATATAAACTACTATAATACTGCTCCTATGTACAAGAATATAACTACTATAATACTGCCTCTATGTACAAGAATATAACTACTATAATACTGCTCCTATGTACAATAATATAACTACTATAATACTGCTCCTATGTACAAGAATATAACGACTATAATACTGCTCCTATATACAAGAATATAAACTACTATAATACTGCTCCTATGTACTAGAATATAAATATTATAATACTGCCCCTATATACAAGAATTATAACTACAATACTGCCCTATATACAAGAATATAACTACTATAATACTGCTCCCTATATACAAGAATATAACTACTATAATACTGCTCCTTATACAAGAATATAACTACTATAATGCTGCTCCTAATATACAAGAATATAACTACTATAATACTGCACCTAATACAAGAATATAACTACTATAATACTGCCCATATGTACATAGAATATAACTTACTATAATACTGCCCTATGTACAAGAATATTACTATAATACTGCTCTATGTACAAGAATATAGCTACTATAATACTGCTCCTATATACAAGAATATATGCTACTTAATATGCCCTATATACAAGAATATAACTACTATAATACGCCCCTATATACAAAGAACATAAGTACATATAATACCGCCCCTTATATACAAGAATGTAACTACTATAATACTGCCCTATATACAAGAATATAAACTACTATAATACATGCCCTATGTACAAGATATAAACTACTATAAATACTGCTCCTATATACAAGAATATAACTACTATATACTGCTCTATATACAAGAATTAAACTACTATAATACTGCTCCTATATACAAGAATATAACTACTATAATACTGCTCCTATGTACAAGAATATAACTACTATAATACTGCTCCTATATACAAGAATATAACTACTATAATACTGCCCCTATGTACAAGAATATAACTACTATAATACTGCCCCTATATACAAGAATATAACTACTATAATACTGCCCTATATACAAGAATATAACTACTATAATACTGCCCCTATATACAAGAATATAACTACTATAATACTGCCCTATGTACAAGAATATAACTACTATAATACTGCTCCTATATACAAGAATATAACTACTATAATACTGCCTCCTATGTACAAGAATATAACTACTATAATACTGCCCCTATATACAAGAATATAACTACTATAATACTGCTCCCTATATCAAGAATATAACTACTATAATACTGCCCCTATATACAAGAATATAACTACTATAATACTGCTCCTATATACAAGAATATAACTACTATAATACTGCTCCTATGTACAAGAATATAACTACTATAATACTGCTCCTATATACAAGAATATAACTACTATAATACTGCCCCTATATACAAGAATATAACTACTATATTACTGCTCCTATATACAAGAATATAACTACTATAATACTGTCCCCTATGTACAAGAATATAACTACTATAATACTGCCCCTATATACAAGAATATAACTACTATAATACTGCTCCTATATACAAGAATATAACTACTATAATACTGCCCCTATATACAGGAATATAACTACTATAATTACTCCCCTATATACAAGAATTAACTACTATAATACTGCCCCTATGTACAAGAATATAACTACTATAATACTGCTCCTATATACAAGAATATAACTACTATAATACTGCCCCTATATACAAGAATATAACTACTATAATTCTGCCCTATATACAAGAATATAACTACTATAATACTGCTCCTATATACAAGAATATAACTACTATAATACTGCCCTATGTACAAGAATATAACTACTATAATACTGCCCCTATATACAAGAATATAACTACTATAATACTGCTCCTATATACAAGAATATAACTACTATAATACTGCCCTATATACAAGAATTAAATAAATACTTTCAATAACTACTGCCCTATGTACAAGAATATAACTACTATAATACTGCCCTATATACAAAATATAACTACTATAATTTCTGCCCTATATACAAGAATTAACTACTATAATACTGCCCTATTACAAGAATATAACTACTATAATACTGCTCCTATATACAAGAATATAATACTTATAATACTGCCCCTATATACAAGAATATATAATAACACCTCCTATATACAAGAATATAACTACTATAATACTGCTCCTATATACAAGAATATAACTACTATAATACTGCTCCCTATATACAAGAATATAACTACTATATTACTGCTCCTATATACAAGAATATAACTACTATAATACTGCCCCTATATACAAGAATATAACTACTATAATACTGCCCCTATGTACAAGAATATAACTACTATAATACTGCCCCTATGTACAAGAATATAACTACTATAATACTGCTCCTATGTACAAGAATATACTACTATAATACTGCTCCTATATACAAGAATATAGCTACTATAATACTGCTCCTATGTACAAGAATATAACTACTATAATACTGCCCCTATATACAAGAACATAAGTACTATAATACTGCCCCTATATACAAGAATTAACTACTATAATACTGCCCCTATATACAAGAATATAACTACTATAATACTGCCCCTATTACAAGAATATAACTACTATAATACTGCTCCTATATACAAGAATATAACTACTATAATACTGCCCTATATACAAGAATATAACTACTATAATACTGCTCCTATATACAAGAATATAACTACTATAATACTGCCCCTATTACAAGAATATAACTACTATAATACTGCTCCTATGTACAAGAATATAACTACTATAATACTGCCCTATGTACAAGAATATAACTACTATAATACTGCCTCCTATTACAAGAATATAACTACTATAATACTGCCCTATATACAAGAATATAACACTATAATACTGCCCCTATATACAAGAATATAACTACTATAATACTGCCCTATGTACAAGATATAAACTACTATAATACTGCTCCTATATACAAGAATATAACTACTATATCTGCCCTATGTACAAGAATATAACTACTATAATACTGCCCCTATATACAAGAATATAACTACTATAATACTGCCCTATGTACAAGAATATAACTACTATAATACTGCTCCTATATACAAGAATATAACTACTATAATACTGCCCCTATATACAAGAATATAACTACTATAATTCTGCCCCTATATACAAGAATATAACTACTATAATACTGCTCCTATATACAAGAATATAACTACTATAATACTGCCCCTATGTACAAGAATATAACTACTATAATACTGCCCCTATATACAAGAATATAACTACTATAATACTGCTCCTATATACAAGAATATAACTACTATAATACTGCCCCTATATACAAGAATATAACTACTATAATACTGCCCCTATGTACAAGAATATAACTACTATAATACTGCCCCTATATACAGGAATATAACTACTATAATTCTGCCCCTATATACAAGAATGTAACTACTATAATACTGCCCCTATGTACAAGAATATAACTACTATAATACTGCTCCTATATACAAGAATATAACTACTATAATACTGCCCCTATATACAAGAATATAACTACTATAATTCTGCCCCTATATACAAGAATATAACTACTATAATACTGCTCCTATATACAAGAATATAACTACCGTATATACTCGCGTATAAGCCGAGTTTTTCAGCCCAAAAATTGGGCTGAAAAGTACCCCCCTCGGCTTATACGCGAGTCAGTGCTGTATACCGATGTATACATCGGTACATACCGATGTATACATCGGTATACAGCAGCCCCTGCATCCCCGGTAATGCAGGGCCCCCCCAGCGTCTCTCCGGTCACCTGTAAAGGAAGCTATACTTATCACAGTGCTCTGTCCGCGCCCGCTCGCACCCGCTGTCAGCAGCCGACCGGATCCTCCATCTTGCGTCTTCTTTCTTCCTGTTTCTGTGCTCGTCGCGGGCAATGACGTCATTCCCTGCGACGAGCACAGGAAACAGGAAGAAAGAAGACGCAAGATGGAGGATCCGGTCGGCTGCTGACAGCGGGTGCGAGCGGGCGCGGACAGAGCACTGTGATAAGTATAGCTTCCTTTACAGGTGACCGGAGAGACGCTGGGGGGGCCCTGCATTACTGGGGATGCCTGTATACTACCGCTGGGGCTGCTATATACCTCTGGGGCCCTGTATACTACCACTGGGGCTGCTATATACCTCTGGGGCCCTGTATACTACCACTGGGGCTGCTATATACCTCTGGGGCCCTGTATACTACCACTGGGGCTGTATATACTACCACTGGGGCTGTATATACTACCACTGGGGCTGTATAAACCACTGGGGCTGTATATACTGCTGGGGCCCTGTATACTACCACTGGGGCTGTATATACTACCTCTGGGGCCCTGTATATACCTCTGGGGCCCTGTATACTACCACTGGGGCTGTATAAACCACTGGGGCTGTATATACTGCTGGGGCCCTGTATACTACCACTGGGGCTGTATATACTACCACTGGGGCTGTATATACCTCTGGGGCCCTGTATACTACCACTGGGGCTGTATATACTGCTGGGGCCCTGTATACTACCACTGGGGCTGTATATACTACCACTGGGGCTGTATATACTACCACTGGGGCTGTATATACTACCACTGGGGCTGTATATACCTCTGGGGCCCTGTATACTACCACTGGGGCTGTATAAACCACTGGGGCTGTATATACTGCTGGGGCCCTGTATATACTACCACTGGGGCTGTATATACCTCTGGGGCCCTGTATACTACCACTGGGGCTGTATATACTACCACTGGGGCTGTATATACTACCACTGGGGCTGTATATACTACTAGGGCTGCGTCTATACTACCACTGGGGCTGTATAAACCACTGGGGCTGTATATACTGCTGGGACCCTGTATATACTACCACTGGGGCTGTATATACCTCTGGGGCCCTGTATACTACCACTGGGGCTGTATAAACCACTGGGGCTGTATATACTGCTGGGGCCCTGTATACTACCACTGGGGCTGTATATACTACCACTGGGGCTGTATATACTACTAGGGCTGCGTCTATACTACCACTGGAGCTGTATATACCACTGGGGCTGTATATACTACTGGGGCTGCGTGTATACTACCACTGGGGCTGCTGTATCTACCTCTGGGACTGGTGTATACCACACTGCTGGGGGCTGTATACTTGTGCTAGGGTCCACCCTCGGCTTATACACGAGTCAATAGATTTTCCCAGGTTTTGGGGGCAAAAGTAGGGGGGTCGGCTTATACACGGGTCGGCTTATACACGAGTATATACGGTACTATAATACTGCTCCTATATACAAGAATATATCAACTATAATACTGCTCCTATATACAAGAATATAACTACTATAATACTGCTCCTATATACAAGAATATAACTACTATAATACTGCTCCTATATACAAGAATATAACTACTATAATACTGCCCCTATATACAAGAATATAACTACTATAATACTGCTCCTATATACAAGAATATAACTACTATAATACTGCCCCTATATACAAGAATATAACTACTATAATACTGCTCCTACATACAAGAATATAACTACTATAATACTGCCCCTATGTACAAGAATATAACTACTATAATACTGCCCCTATATACAAGAATATAACTACTATAATACTACTCCTATATACAAGAATATAACTACTATAATACTGCTCCTATATACAAGAATATAACTACTATAATACAGCTCCTATATACAAGAATATAACTACTATAATACTGCTCCTATATACAAGAATATAACTACTATAATACTGCCCCTATATACAAGAATATAACTACTATAATACTGCTCCTATATACAAGAATATAACTACTATAATACTGCCCCTATGTACAAGAATATAACTACTATAATACTGCCCCTATATACAAGAATATAACTACTATAATACTGCCCCTATATACAAGAATATAACTACTATAATACTGCCCCTATATACAAGAATATAACTACTATAATACTGCCCCTATATACAAGAATATAACTACTATAATACAGCCCCTATGTACAAGAATATAACTACTATAATACTGCCCTATATACAAGAATATAACTGCTATAATACTGATCCTATGATAGTAATCTTCTGAGTGTTTTGCCTTTTATGTATTAGGGGTTTATGTAGGGGACATTGTTGATTGTTATCACTGAAGCGTATAGGGTCTGTGTATTTTGGAGGACTTACGAGGTTGGACTGTTAATAAACATTAATCTTGTGTCTTCCTTTGAGATGAACCTGATGATCGTGTGATCAGAGTCAGGATCTCGTTTCTAGTTTTCCCTTGCATTTTATGTTATTGTTATATTAGTGTTGCTCTTCGTCACATGACACATGCCGGTTGGGCAGCGCCAACTCTTGACAGGTTTGGTTGTGTTATTGGGCTCCTGTGATGTGGGTTTCGGCAGGCGGACCGCGCGCGTAGGGGTGAGGGAGAGGTCACTCCGCTTTCATTACGGGGATATAATTTACAATATGCCAGATGTAAACAAGTTTGGCCTAAAGGATTTGTATAATGTAAACCAACTGGAGTCCAACAGCACAGCTAATTTCCTGACATGGCCGTACACTTAACTGGCTCCACATTTCAGTACCTGGGTCCGATATCCTCTCCTTACTAATTGTGTGAGGAGAAATCAGACCCTAACATGGTCACTGACTGCAGCGGGGTACGGTTACAGCGGGACGATACTTTAGTAATTGGAGATAAATTGGACACTTGTGTCTTTTTAGAAGTGATCTCTGCTGTGGATGGAACTGAAAAAATCACTGTAAATGTATCAGACCCATATCCCGAAATCTGGGGTGCACCCCCCCCCCAAAAAGTGCCAGGGCTCGAAGTTAAAAAAGCGTGGAGTCGGAGCTACCACCAAAGACCGCACTCCCAGTGGAGCAAGGCTAGTATAAGAGGCTGCACGGACAATGCTTATCCAATACCATGAAGCTTGTGGGTATGCGGGAATAAATGGCTAGGTTTTCCAAATAGGAATGGTTGTAACATATTGCATGATATTACAGTACAATCACCATATAGCGGTACCTACAAGCCGTTCACAGCGACACTGCAGACTGTATAGGTCATTATGTCTTTTTTTGTTTATTGACTTTCACTTGTTTTTTTTTCTCCATCCGGCCCTGACAGCCTTTACAACTATTGTCAAACTGCAGAGATGCCTTTTGTTCTTTGCTTTTGATGTACATTATATAGCTGCCATCCAACTTCATAGGAAATCCATAGGCTGTGAGCTCTCCCTAGCGGTGTTGGATTCAAACTGTTGGGCCTCTGCCCTGTGGTCGGATTCTCTATCTACTGAGCCACAGCGGTTACACCATTTCTATGGGTGTTTCCTTTCTCTTATCTTTGCTTTAGTTCTATTAGGGTAACAGCTGGTTTAATGTTCTTGTTTGTCGGCCCAATAAGCCTTCAGGTGCAACTTTAAATACTTCCCTTGTGGTGTCCCTAGTAATGTTCTTAGCGTTGTCTGCATGGATCCAGAATGTCATCATTTATCCTCTCTGTCGATATGAAGTAAAGTAGTGGATTTGGAGCTTTATAATATAAAAACAGATGATGTAAAAATAATCGTAAGTGATAAAGTGATCATATATTAATTGGATACAGTTGACTTAATGAAAGACCACCACCTATTAGACTGACGCATGCTCAGCACTTCCTTTATTGTAAGAAAGAAGACTATTCAGGGCCACTTGTCCATAAGGTTCAGGTATTCCTTTATCTACATACAAACATTAAAACCATCCTTGATGGCAAGTATGTAAGTAAAGGAATACCTGAAGAGGCCCTGAATAGTCTTCTTTCTTGGGTTTTTTAACTTCAATAAATTTTTATTAGAGTGCAGTCAATATACAAGAAGTGGTTTGTACGCATTCAAGCCAAAAAAGGCTGTACAGCACTACAAATAAACACAGAACAACAATTTACATCTTTTCATAAGGGGAGGAGAGGGGGGAGGAAGGAGGGGGAGGGACAAAGAGAAAGAAGAAGAAGAAATCAAGAAGGGTTAGGAATAGAGCTAGATGTGAAATATGGGCGGTTAACTGGAGTATAATTTAGCTCAAGATTATCAATTAAGTCTCCACGTGAACTCGAATTAAATTATGGTGGCTGTGTGGCCGCCGGGTAAGATGCCCACATCTCCCACGCCTCCGCTATATACCTGCGTCTGGGTGCATTTAATGCCAAGTAGTATTCATGACAATAAATAAGATTCAATTTGTTGATGACCTCTCCCAGAGAAGGGGGGGACACACTCTTCCAGGCTGCTGCGACACACAGTCTAGCTGCAATTAAGATATATGTTATCACATGACGAAGGACAGGAGGGAAGGCATCTGCTCCTATATGAAGAATTGCAAGTTGTGGCGTCAGGGGGAGGCTGGTATCTGTGACAGAGCTCACCAGGCCAGCCACAAGCGTCCAGAATTGTGATATCTTGGGGCACTGCCACCACATGTGGACCAAGTCTCCCTTATGTCCACATTGTCTCCAACACAATGGAGAGCCTCCTGAGCCAAATCTGGCTAGCCTGGATGGGGTGGTATACCAACGCAAATGGAGCTTCTTAAGGGACTCCAAGTGGTTGATGCATTTCGTCGTTTGTATTACACAGCTAGTCGCACTTTCCCACTCGTCCATGTCCGCCGAGAAGCCCAGATCTTCCTCCCACCTAATCATTGAAGGCAGTTTACCTGATACGTTGTGGGTTAGGATACTTTCATAAATGAGAGATATCCCCCTCTTAAGCGGTTTGTCAGAAAGGAGGTAACGTTGGAGAGGAGATGGTAAAGGGTGTGTTAGGTCGTGTAAGCATTGCGAGGATACGAGAAAGTGACGGACCTGGGAGTATTGTAGAAACGTCTTAAGCAGTCCTGTGTTCTTTTTACTAAACTGCTGAAAGGAGAGTATCTTTCCATCACTCAGAAAGTCACCAAGGGACTCAATTCCCAGTGATTTCCATGCGGATATGCACAAAGAGGGAATGTGTAGTTGGAGAGCCCCAGCGGGATCTTCTCAGGGGGAAACCTGGACCAGCTAGCCGGTAGTTGTTCCCACACTGATTTCAATGAACGGATGGCAATCAGGGGGTGAACCACCCTGACTTTGCCAAGTCCCGTTCCCGCTAGAAGCTCCCCAGGAACCACTCCAGGGAGAATCTCCGACTCTATTTGAACCCATCTTAAATTTGACTGTCGGTTCAGCAGTTCTTTGGAAGCTTCTAGTATCGTGGCTCTCAGATATGCTTTGACGTCCGGGACTCCCATTCCACCCCCCTTAAGTCTCTGGTACATTGTGTGTCTTTGGACTCTCGGCCTTCCCTTAGCCCAGATGAACGCGTTTATCATTCCTTTCTTGGGTTTAATGGTGGAGACCGGCCACTTTCAGGAGCCTCGGGATCCAAGGGCGTATTGGATTGAGGTGAGCGGCTCTTTCCATTCCCCAATTCCCACATGTGTTCCTTTATTGTCTTTCCCTGCCCAGCGGCGCCCTGTAGGCAAGTGAATAAAGCCCGGTGCCCAGGAGCGCCCTATAGGCCAGTGAATAAAGCCCGGTGCCCAGGAGCGCCCTATAGGCCAGTGAATAAAGCCCGGTGCCCAGCGGCGCCCTGTAGGCAAGTGAATAAAGCCCGGTGCCCAGGAGCGCCCTATAGGCAAGTGAATAAAGCCGGTGCCAGGAGCGCCCTATAGGCAAGTGAATAAAGCCCGGTGCCCAGGAGCGCCCTATAGGCAAGTGTATAAAGCCCGGTGCCCAGGAGCACCCTATAGGCAAGTGAATAAAGCCTGGTGCCCAGGAGCGCCCTATAGGCCAGTGAATAAAGCCCGGTGCCCAGGAGCACCCTATAGGCCATTGAATAAAGCCCGGTGCCCAGGAGCGCCCTATAGGCAAGTGAATAAAGCCCGGTGCCCAGGAGCGCCCTATAGGCAAGTGAATAAAGCCGGTGCCAAGGAGCGCCCTATAGGCAAGTGAATAAAGCCTGGTGCCCAGGAGCGCCCTATAGGCCAGTGAATAAAGCCCGGTGCCCAGGAGCGCCCTATAGGCCAGTGAATAAAGCCTGGTGCCCAGGAGCGCCCTATAGGCAAGTGAATAAAGTCCGGTGCCCAGGAGCGCCCTGTAGGCAAGTGAATAAAGCCCGGTGCCCAGGAGCGCCCTATAGGCCAGTGAATAAAGCCCGGTGCCCAGGAGCGCTCTATAGGCAAGTGAATAAAGTCCGGTGCCCAGGAGCGCCCTGTAGGCAAGTGAATAAAGCCCGGTGCCCAGG
The DNA here is from genome assembly GCA_033576535.1 of Allobates femoralis. Classification (NCBI taxonomy): domain Eukaryota; kingdom Metazoa; phylum Chordata; class Amphibia; order Anura; family Aromobatidae; genus Allobates; species Allobates femoralis. Next base: position 116,369,675 of record JARQOC010000007.1, read on the forward strand.
AGCGCCCTATAGGCAAGTGAATAAAGCCCGGTGCCCAGGAGCGCCCTATAGGCCAGTGAATAAAGCCTGGTGCCCAGGAGCTCCCTATAGGCAAGTGAATAAAGCCCGGTGCCCAGGAGCGCCCTATAGGCCAGTGAATAAAGCCCGGTGCCCAGGAGCACCCTATAGGCCAGTGAATAAAGCCCGGTGCCCAGGAGCACTCTATAGGCCAGTGAATAAAGCCCGGTGCCCAGGAGCGCCCTATAGGCAAGTGAATAAAGCCCGGTGCCCAGGAGCGCCTATAGACAAGTGAATAAAGCCCGGTGGCCAGGAGCGCCCTATAGGCCAGTGAATAAAGCCCGGTGCCCAGGAGTGCCCTATAGGCAAGTGAATAAAGCCCGGTGCCCAGGAGCGCCCTATAGGCCAGTGAATAAAGCCCGGTGCCCAGGAGTGCCCTATAGGCAAGTGAATAAAGCCCGGTGCCCAGGAGCGCCCTATAGGCAAGTGAATAATGCCCGGTGCCCAGGAGCGCCCGGGAACTTACCAAATGATGAAAACATTTAGTTTTGGTAAGTGAAATGTTTTAGAATTTGCTTTGCCTTGAATCCATTCAGTCGTCTCTGACATATTATAGCCGCTCATTCTTGGTATGAACCCAACTGGTCACTCAATTAAAATGAATAGAAGCGCTAAGGGAAGGTAATGGAATCCGTAACTCCCAGGTCCTGTCTATGGGCCGCCATGGCAATGGTCCATTGTAAGAATAGGAATGTTTCTCTATAGTGATCAATCAGCATCGAGTCTTGTCTCTAGTGGAATACTGTAAACTGTAATATGATGTGATCTGGATGCCATGTATTGTGAGTGTGGAGGGATTCCCCCGGTGATAACTATTGATTTTTCTCTATTTTTACTTCCTACAGACCAAGGCTAAAGAGCTCCCTCTGTCCGCAGTGCGCTTTATGGAAGAACTAGGGGAGTGCGTCTTTGGAAAGATCTACAAAGGTCACCTCTACCTTCCAGGGATGGATCACGCCCAACTTGTAGCCATCAAGACTCTGAAGGATTATAACAATCCGCAGCAGTGGGCAGATTTCCAGCAAGAGGCGTCTCTGATGGCGGAGTTACACCATCCCAACATTGTGTGTCTCCTCGGAGTGGTCACCCAGGAGCAGCCGGTGTGCATGCTATTCGAGTTCATGAATCTCGGGGATCTCCACGAGTTCCTCATTATGAGATCTCCACATTCAGACGTCGGCTGTAGCAGTGACGAAGACGGGACTGTTAAATCGAGCCTCGATCACGGAGATTTCCTTCACATCGCCGTCCAGATCTCGGCCGGGATGGAGTATCTATCGAGTCACTTCTTTGTCCACAAAGATCTGGCAGCTCGGAACATATTAGTTGGAGAACAATTACATATCAAAATTTCCGATCTTGGACTCTCGAGAGAAATCTACTCGGCCGATTACTACAGAGTCCAAAACAAGTCCCTTCTCCCAATTCGATGGATGCCTCCAGAAGCCATCATGTATGGGAAGTTTTCCTCCGACTCGGACATCTGGTCCTACGGTGTGGTGTTGTGGGAAATCTTCAGCTTCGGTCTTCAACCTTATTATGGATTTAGTAACCAAGAAGTCATCGAAATGGTCCGGAAGAGGCAGCTGCTCCCATGTTCCGAGGACTGTCCTCCAAGAATGTATAGTCTCATGACTGAATGTTGGCAAGAGATACCTTCTCGAAGGCCAAGGTTCAAGGACATCCACGTGAGGTTGAGGTCATGGGAAGGTCTTTCAAGCCACACAAGCTCCACTACACCATCGGGAGGTAATGCCACGACGCAGACCACATCACTGAGTGCCAGCCCTGTGAGCAATCTGAGCAATCAAAGGTACCCTAATTTTCTTTTCTCGCCGCAAGGAATACCACAGGCCCAAATTACTGGTTTTATAGGGCCGCCAATACCTCAAAATCAAAGATTCATACCTATCAATGGATACCCCATCCCTCCTGGATATGCTGCTTTTCCAACTGCTCACTATCAACCACCGGGGCCACCGAGAGTCATTCAGCATTGCCCGCCACCAAAGAGCCGCTCGCCAAGTAGTGCAAGCGGGTCAACGAGCACCGGTCATGTGACCAGCTTACCATCCTCAGGATCCAATCAGGATGCAAACATCCCGTTACTATCCCATATGTCTATGCAGAGCCATCCAAGCAGTATAGGAGTACAATCGTTTGGAAGCAAAAGTATGAAACCCTACAAGGTGGACATGAAACCGTCTTCATTACTGGAAGACTCTGACCTCCACGGACACAACGACTCCATCATCTCGGCGGAGTTGTAATATTTTGTGGTAGATATGTACATACTATACGCAGGAAAACAATCCAAAGGACAAGGAAAAAAAAAAGTTTTATATAAAGTATTTTTATTGAACTGAGGTCATTCCAGATGTTTGGCGGATGTGTCCTTCAGGTATCTTCTGTGAAGTTAGAAAATTATCAACAACGGGCGGATGTGAAGGAAGTCCGGCACGGGGTGACTCCACTCATTGCCTTAGAGGGCTCAGAAAAACTTGTGTGTAATATTTCAGTTTAATCTCATTCGCCGGAGTGGGACTGAACTGCAATACCAGACACAACCTGTAGACAAGAGTGGCGCTCTTTATGGAGTCAACCCCTTTCAATTTCGTATATATGCAATTCTAATGATTCCAAAGATCCCAACTGAGCCGAGACTCATTAAAAAGCCATTGACTGAAAAAGCCATTGACTGAAAAAGCCATTGACTGAAAAGGCCATTGACTGGTCGATGTAATACCCAAAGGAATATAGAGATTTTGTATAAAGGCGGCCAAGCCTGTTCCATGTTGAGCGCAACATATTAAATTACTTTCTCGTCCAATAAAACATTAAGGTTTGTATCCAAAATTGGGATTCATGCAATATTAAGACCCTGTTCAGATGTTCTGGTGGATCTCTTCCCTCTTTACTGTCTATTATGCACCGTGCCGGTCCAATGCTGATATCACAGTTCAGTTCAATCCATCACCTGTGGATTATTAAAAAATAGATATTTTTGTCAATAATCCCTTCAATTTTTCTTCTCCTTTAAAGGACTGTTTACCTTTTATTTATTTCTTTTTTCCTCTTTTATTTATTTTCATTACTGTTCCCCCATTTTTATCAAAAAATAATTGCTCGATCCAAATAATTCCATGCAGCATAAAATGCCAATAATCCACCGATCACAAGATCTGATAGAAGGGCAATGCTTGGATTCTGGGATTCTGGGCTCACCTCTAAGCCCCCCATACTCTGTAGATGGCCGTCAGCCGAAAGGTGGTCCTGCCGATGGTTCAGGGGCAGCTGTCCTGGGTTCTCCATGAGGGAGCCGCTGGCAGATTCCTCTGGCGGTAGCCTATCTTGGAGAAGTAAAGGATCACCGCTCTGAAAGCCAATACAACATGAGAATTTCCAAATAAGTCAAAACCTGATTTAATCATTTAGTCACAAGTAGGACATGACGTGGCCATCACGTGCTGATTGCTGTAGATCCCACCACTGACACCCCCACCCAGTCCCTACATGCTGATTGCTGTAGATCCCACCACTGAGACCCCCACCCAGTCCCTACATGCTGATTGCTGTAGATCCCACCACTGAGACCCCACCCAGTCCCTACATGCTGATTGCTGTAGATCCCACCACTGAGACCCCCACCCAGTCCCTACATGCTGATTGCTGTAGATCCCACCACTGAGACCCCCACCCAGTCCCTACATGCTGATTGCTGTAGATCCCACCACTGAGACCCCACCCAGTCCCTACATGCTGATTGCTGTAGATCCCACCACTGAGACCCCCACCCAGTCCCTACATGCTGATTGCTGTAGATCCCACCACTGAGACCCCCACCCAGTCCCTACATGCTGATTGCTGTAGATCCCACCACTGAGACCCCCACCCAGTCCCTACATGCTGATTGCTGTAGATCCCACCACTGAGACCCCCCCAGTCCCTACATGCGGATTACTTTGGATCCCAGCACAGACATGCTGATTGCTGTGGATCTCACCACTGACAGCCTTACCGGTTCCTACATGCTGATTGCTGTGGATCCCTCCATGGAGACCCCCATTGGTCACTACATTCTGATTACTGTAGGTCCCACCATTGAGAACCCCACCAGTCCCTACATGCTGATTGCTGTAGATCCCACCACTGAGACCCCCACCCAGTCCCTACATGCTGATTGCTGTAGATCCCTCCAATGAGACGCGTACCAGTCCCTACATGCTAATTGCTGTGGATCCCACCACAGAGATCCCCACCAGTTGTTACGTGCTGATTGCTGTGGATCCCACCACTGAAATCCCCACTGGTTTCCACAGCGGGGATTGTAAGTGCTTTTGGAATGAAGAGATTGCTGCGCATGCGCACCACCGCTCAGTCCATTGTCTGTTGTACTGCCGACATCACATCTAGTGATTATCAATGTGGTTATAATGTGACAGACGACCTCATGCAAACGGAACACGACTGTTTCCAAAAAGTCAACACTTGAAAGCTGTTTGATTGTAAGTCGCTCATCACTTTACCGTCAGAGCACAATGTAAGTGGTGCGCTGATCGCTGTGGATCCCACCAGTCTCTAGAGGAGGGATCTAAAGTGAGATCACCCCACATGCAGTTTCCTCCGGCAGTCCCATAGACAATGTATGAAGTGGTGCGCCCATCGCGATTTGTATACAGGGAACTTTAGAGCCCTGATTATGATACTAGTACAGATCCCAGAGGTGGGATCCAAAGGGATCAGCAATCTATTAGCTTTTCTGTGGATCACCCCTTTAGACCAAAAACATTATAGCAAATAGATGCCAGATAACACTGAGATCATTTGGTTTCATAACTCCAGTCCCCGATCTCTTCAGGGCATTGTGGGTCAGGACTATAGTGATCATGAACTAAATATTAACAATGACCTTTTAAAACCAGAAATGTCTTGCAGCCTATGCAAAATCCATTGGCCGGTAGGTAGCAACATTGAGCAAGAAATTTCCCAAGATTAAAGGGGTTGTCCGGGCTTTTTATAACATGTGTGTGTGTGTCTAGTCTGCAAAATGCTGACAGTTTGTCATTTACCCCTGTCAGTATTTTACATTGTCACCTAGAGATCACCTTGTTGCATCTGGAGGAGCAGCTCAGCCCCGACCAGAGGCGTGTTTGTTTTGGACGTCACTACTTGTCGCTTACACCCAGACTGCAACAATCACGTCCCCGACTCCAGTCTCCAGCATGCCCCCCAGTCTGCAGCATGCCCCCCAGTCTCCAGCATGCCCCCCAGTCTCCAGCATGCCCCCAGTCTCCAGCATCACCCCAGTCTCCAGCATGCCCCCCAGTCTCCAGCATGCCCCCCAGTCTCCAGCATGCCCCCCAGTCTCCACCATGACCCCCAGTCTCCAGCATGCCCGTCCCTTCACCCAGTCTCCAGCATGCCCCCCAGTCTCCAGCATGCCCGCTCCCTTCCCCCAGTCTCCAGCATTCCCAGCCAGTCCAGACTCCATTCACTGATGTAAACTGATAGAACTGCATTGCACTGAGCAGTCACCTCTTTTTCTGATACACAGTGCTGAATCCACAGCTCTGTGAAGGAGATGACCGTTCTCAGTGCTGCGGTGAGCTCTCACCTCCTCCCCCTGTGCCCGTGCTAATGTGATCCTCACAGCCGCCCGGTCACCTCAGTGCAGTTCATTCTGCTCCACAGAGTGCAGCTGCGGCAGATACAGAGAGGAGGATCGCATAAATGTCAGTGTGGTCACAGGGGAGGAGGTGAGCGCTCACACTACAGCACTGAGAGCGGTCATCCTCTTCACAGAGCTGCAGACTCGGCACAGTGTTTCAGAGAAGGAGATGACTGCTCAGTGCAATGCAGTTCTATTTACATAGGTAAATGGAGTCTGGGGCGGCCAAGCATGCTGGAGACTGGGGGAAATAACGGGCATGTTGGCGTCTGGGGTAAGGCGGGCATGCTGGAGACTAGGAGGGGTTGTGCATGTTGGAGACTGGGGGGGAGGGCATACTGGAGACTGGGGGGAGTCGGGTATGTTGGAGTCTAGGGGAAAGCGGGCATGCTGGAGACTAGGGGGTCCTGCATGTTGGAGACTGGGGGGGGGCGGGCATACTGGAGACTGGGGGAGTCGGGTATGTTGGAGTGTGGGAGTAAATGACCAGTTCCGACATTTATACCCAGGCTCCAAAACAAACACCTCTGGTCGGGGGCTGAGCTGCTCCTCCACATGCAGAAAGGTGATATGTAGGTAACAATGCAAAATGCTGACAGGGTGTAAATTACAAACTGTCAGCATTCTGCAGCCTAGATACACACAAAGGTTTTATAAAATGTCTGGACGACCCCTTTAAGGCAATGATTGCTCCACAGTGATGGGAAAGAGTAAAAAACATTTTGCTTAGTAGATATGTTCAGTTTATGGTTTTTAGCCCACAATTGTCAGGGCATGCTGGGATTTGTAGTTTTTCCCCTCAGATTGGAGGCCACTATGGAGTCACTAAGTTTGGGCATCTACAAAACGTTCCCATTATTGTAGCCGGTGATGACCGGCGGCCGCCTGCCTTCAGTCCGGTACTTGATTTCCCCCGGTGTTGTCAGGTTTTGGATGAATCTTTTTACATTGTTCTTATGAAAACCACTCAGCGTTGCTCAGACCGAACTCTTCATAATATTATGATCTTCACACTGTCGGTTTTTGTATATAAATATTAGTTTTTTTTTGTAATTATGGGGGAGAATAAAGCTGTTTGCTAAATTGACAGTTTTGTATTATGAGTTTTGCACAAAGTGTTATGTTTTATACTGCAGAAGTGGAAATACAAGTGCGATTTATCTCTTCGTGTTCCCTGTTGTTTTGTTACAATCTTGAAGCGCTTTACTGTTTCCCCCCCAGAAGGGGGCGCTGGTGAGGGGGTTAGCATTAGATATTAGCAATTGCTATATATGATTGTCACTAAGACTGGAATCAGCCAGAAGATCCTGAGAATGAAGGAGTCAGAGGATCGTTTTAGTGCCCGGACAGCGACGACTACAGCCCAGCCCCAAGGGTTGTCCAAGCCCCTTAAGTCACAGGATTTAGATTTGAATACAACTTTCCACAACAAAACATACCCTACAGAAATAATAAATAATATTAAGTAAAAAAAACACCCACAAAAGAGTGAAAAAAAAGCAAAAATGCTCAGCACCTGGGCGCGGATCTTCATCTATCTGCTGATGATCTTTTGTATTATTATATACAGACTTATCAATATATACTGAAAAGGAAGCTCCAACACCTATAGTGCTGGCAGAATGCTGATGTGCCGCCCGCTCTAAAGGTGCAGATGTCAAGTCACAAAGCATTTTTTTCGCGGCCACAACTGCCACAAGTGCCAGAACCACGGCAATACCGCACTTGCAGCACCTGCCGCAAGCCCCATAGACAATGCATGGGGCTTGCCTCAAGTGTGCCGCAAGTGCGACCGTTAAGCAGCAGATGCGGTAAATCTGCCTGATTGTGCTGCGTTTTAAAAAAAACGCTACTGTGAAAGGGACACAAAATGTGTTACAATTAAATGACTCCCAACTCCAAACACGGGGGAGATAATGCAGCATCCTGATGACTAATATCGTCCATGTGTCAATTAAAGGGGCAATAAAAATGAAAATAAACAATAAGAGGGAAAACATTTAGTAAATTCCTCTGGTGCTGAGGAGTCTACAGAGGATCCAGGAAAGCTCTGACATGAACAGGTGAAATCAGCCGGAGAAGAAGAGACTAGTGATAAGTGAGCAGTAGGAATAGTTCTATGCGAGCCCAACAGCCAACATCAAGGCGCATCTCTTTAAGAAGGCCACTGTTTATTTATTATAGTGCTAGATATGGGCCTGACGCTATTGCATTGGCAGGGCGGTGACATCACCATGACGGCGGGCTCTGAGGCACTCTGGGGGCGGTGGCTATCGTTCTCCCGCTTGTGCGCTCTCCCCCCTGTCTGCTCTATCCCCCACCATGTGCTGTCTCTCTTCCCACTGTTCTCTCTCTTTTGACCTGTCTCGTCCTGTGTACTCTCTTCTCTTATGTGCTGTCTCTTTTGCCTGTGCGCTTTGTCTATCCCCTTTGTGTGCCGTCTCTGTCCCCCTGTGCCCTCTCTCTGCCCCTTGTGCGTAGACCGGGGGAGGGGAGCGAGCGGGAGACCAGGGGAAGGGAGCAAAGCATGCGGAGATGAAGGGAGGGGAGGTGAGCGTGCGGAAATGAGGGGAGGGGAGGTGAGCGTGCGGAAATGAGGGTAGGGGAGGTGAGCGTGCGGAGATGAGGAGAGGGGAGGTGAGTGTGCGAAGATGAAGGGAGGGGAGCGTGTGGAGATGAGGGGAGGGGAGGTGAACGTGCGGAGATGAGGGGAGGGGAGGTGAGCGTGCGGAGATGAGGAGAGGGGAGGTGAGCGTGCGAAGATGAAGAGAGGGGAGCGTGTGGAGATGAGGGGAGGGGAGGTGAACGTGCGGAGATGAGGGGAGGGGAGGTGAGCGTGCGGAGATGAGGGGAGGGGAGGTGAGCGTGCGAAGATGAAGGGAGGGGAGCGTGTGGAGATGAGGGGAGGGGAGGTGAGCGTGCGGAGATGAGGGGAGGGGAGGTGAGCGTGCGGAGATGAGGAGAGGGGAGGTGAGCGTGCGAAGATGAAGGGAAGGGAGCGTGTGGAGATGGGAGGGGAGGTGAACGTGCGGAGATGAGGGGAGGGGAGGTGAGCGTGCGGAGATGAGGGTAGGGGAGGTGAGCGTGCGAAGATGAAGGGAGGGGAGCGTGTGGAGATGAGGGGAGGGGAGGTGAGCGTGCGGAGATGAGGGGAGGGGAGCGTGTGGAGATGAGGGGAGGGGGAGGTGAGCGTGCAGAGATGAGGGGAGGGGAGGTGGGCATGCAGAGATGAGGGGAGGTGAGCGTGCGGAGATGAGGGGAGCGTGCGAAGATGAGGGGAGCATGTGGAGAGGAAGGGAGTGGAGCGTGTGGACATGAGGGGAGCGGGGCGTGCGAAGATGAGGGGAGGGAAGGTGAGTGTGCGGAGATGAGGGGAGTGTGTGGAGATGAGGGGAGGGGAGGTGAGCGTGTGGAGATGAGGGGAGGGGAGCGTGTGGAGATGAGGGGAGCGGAGCATGCAGAGATGTGGGGAGCGGAGCGTGTGGAGATGAGGGGAGGGGAGGTGAGCGTGGGGAGATGAGGTGAGAGGAGCGTGTAAAGATGAGGAGAGGGGAGCGTGCGGAGAGGAGCGTGTGAAGATGAGGGGAGGGGAGCGTGCGGAGATGAGGGGAGGGGAGGTGACCGTGTGGAGATGAGGGGAGAGGAGCGTGTGAAGATGAGGGGAGGTGAGCGTGCGGAGATGAGGGGAGGGGAGGTGAGCGTGTGGAGATGAGGGGAGGGGAGTGTGCGGAGATGAGGGGAGGGGAGGTGAGCGTGCGGAGATGAGGGGAGGGGAGGTGAGCGTGCGGAGATGAGGGGAGGTGAGCATGCGAAGATGAAGGGAGGGGAGTATGTGGAGATGAGGGGAGGGGAGGTGAGCGTGCGGAGATGAGGGGAGGGGAGGTGGGCATGCAGAGATGAGGGGAGGGGAGGTGAGCGTGCGGATATGAGGGGAGCATGTGGAGAGGAAGGGAGTGGAGCGTGTGGACATGAGGGGAGCGGGACGTGCGAAGATGAGGGGAGGGGAGCTGAGCGTGCGGAGATGAGGGGAGGGGAGCGTGTGGACATGAGGGGTGTGGAGCATGCAGAGATGTGGGGAGGGGAGCGTGTAGAGATGTGGGGAGGGGAGGTGAGCGTGTGGAGATGAGGGGAGGGGAGCATGTGGAGATGAGGGGAGGGGAGTGTGCGGAGATGAGGGGAGTGTGTGGAGATGAGGGGAGTGTGTGGAGATGAGGGGAGGGGAGCATGTGGAGATGAGGGGAGCGGAGCATGCAGAGATGTGGGGAGTGGAGCGTGTGGAGATGAGGGGAGGGGAGGTGAGCGTGGGGAGATGAGGGGAGAGGAGCGTGTGAAGATGAGGAGAGGGGAGCGTGCGGAGAGGAGAGTGTGAAGATGAGGGGAGGGGAGCGTGCGGAGATGAGGGGAGCGTGCGGAGATGAGGGGAGGGGAGGTGAGCGTGTGGAGATGAGGGGAGGGGAGTGTGTGAAGATGAGGGGAGCGGAGCATGCAGAGATGTGGGGAGCGGAGCGTGTGGAGATGAGGGGAGGGGAGGTGAGCGTGGGGAGATGAGGGGAGAGGAGCGTGTGAAGAGGAGGAGAGGAGAGGAGTGTGTGAAGATGAGGGGAGGGGAGCGTGTGGAGATGAGGGGAGGGGAGGTGAGCGTGTGGAGATGAGGGGAGAGGAGCGTGTGAAGATGAGGGGAGGTGAGCGTGCGGAGATGAGGGGAGGGGAGGTGAGCGTGTGGAGATGAGGGGAGGGGAGTGTGCGGAGATGATGGGAGTGTGTGATGAGGGGAGTGTGTGGAGATGAGGGGAGGTGAGCGTGTGGAGATGAGGGGAGGAGAGGTGAGCGTGTGGAGATGAGGGGAGGGGAGCGTGTGAAGATGAGGGGAGAGGAGCGTGTGAAGATGAGGGGAGGTGAGCGTGCGGAGATGAGGGGAGGGGAGGTGAGCGTGTGGAGATGAGGGGAGGGGAGCGTGTGAAGATGAGGGGAGAGGAGCGTGTGAAGATGAGGGGAGGGGAGCGTGCGGAGATGAGGGGAGGGGAGGTGAGCGTGTGGAGATGAGGGGAGGTGAGCGTGCGGAGATGAGGGGAGGTGAGCGTGCGGAGATGAGGGGAGGTGAGCGTGCGGAGATGAGGGGAGGTGAGCGTGCGGAGATGAGGGGAGGTGAGCGTGTAGAGATGAGGCGAGAGGAGCGTGTGAAGATGAGAAGAGGGGAGCGTGCGGAGATGAGGGGAGGGGAGGTGAGCGTGTGGAGATGAGGGGAGGGGAGGTGAGCGTGTGGAGATGAGGGGAGGTGAGCGTGCGGAGATGAGGGGAGGTGAGCGTGCGGAGATGAGGGGAGGTGAGCGTGCGGAGATGAGGGGAGGTGAGCGTGCGGAGATGAGGGGAGGTGAGCGTGTAGAGATGAGGCGAGAGGAGCGTGTGAAGATGAGAAGAGGGGAGCGTGCGGAGATGAGGGGAGGGGAGGTGAGCGTGTGGAGATGAGGGGAGGGGAGGTGAGCGTGTGGAGATGAGGGGAGGTGAGCGTGTGGAGATGAGGGGAGGTGAGCGTGCGGAGATGAGGGGAGGTGAGCGTGCGGAGATGAGGGGAGGGGAGCGTGTGGAGATGAGGGGAGGTGAGCGTGCGGAGATGAGGGGAGGGGAGCGTGTGGAGATGAGGGGAGGTGAGCGTGTGGAGATGAGGGGAGAGTGAGCGTGTAAAGATGAGGGGAGGTGAGATGAGCGTGTGGAGATTATGAGAGTGGAGTGTGGGGAGACCATGGGAACCACTGTCTGTACCTGCTCTCTGTGCTCCCTTAGTCAGTGTCTGCTGAAGGACCTTGGGTGATGTCACGGTCATGTGATCTGTAACTCTGTATGCAGCGGACCGGCTGCGGCGATGTGTTTGTGGCAGGGGTGGGGTATGGGGACCGGACGGTGTAAGCGGTGAGATCCTGGCATTGGGGGCACCACTACCGCGCGCTATATTTGAACTCCCATAACTTGGGTTTTCAAGTATGGTGCCTGGAACTTGTACTGGCCAGTGGCATGATAGGAGGACGCGATGACAGACGCCATACAGTGAGTATATAATAGATAGTTCATGTTCAGTTTTGCCCATGTTCACACTTGTTAGGGAGTGCCATCAGTCTTCTAGTGATGAGCGAGCTCTACCATGCTCTGGTGCTCGGTACTCGAAATGATCAGGTCAGACATCGGACGGGCGGGACACAAGTACCGAGTATAATGGGAGTCAATGGGGAACGTGAACCTCCCAAAAAATGCTTGAATTTCTCATTGACTTCCATTATACTTGGTTCTCGAGTGGCGACTGTCCGAGCGTCCGACCCGCTCATTTTGGGCACCCGAGCGTTGTAGCACTCGCTCATCACTAGAAGACCTTTCACCGCTTGGCTCGCTCCATGTTTCCGATGAAATGTTAAAATGAAAAAGACTGACGGCCCTTCCTAACAAGTGTGAACACGAGCAAAGCTGAACATGAAATATCTCAGACACATGATGCACCTTGACGTTGGCTGTTGGGGTCACATAAACCCGGCCTTTATTTTTCCATACATTGCAGTAATGCACCTCTATATATTCCTGTATTCAGTGATTGCAGACTTAGTTTAGTGTTACAGAATGCAGACGTTTATCAGGTGAAATGTTTGGGGGTGGTGGGGTCTGATTAAAGGGGCAGTGATTGTATTTGGGGAGGTAGAAGAAGGTCCCCACTAGTGCCATGAGGCTACAAAGTGTTATGTATCCATAGCAGAGGTGTAAGGTGACTGGATACAGCAGTGGCAGCTGGAGTATTGGGAGCTTTCTGGCTTCTCGCACTAATAATATTTGTAGTAATAATGTCACCGAATATTAAGAGTCCGCCGTGGTGGCTTCACCTTCACCCGCCTGCACAATGAATGGGAACGTTCAGGAACCTTCTGGCTGCAGATCTCACACACGACTTGTTAAAGGAAATTTGGACTCTTTGCTCCATTTTAATGTACAGAAATGAAGGGGAAGAAGGAATTTCCAGAAAATGATTAAATACAGACGTGAGGAGCGAGGACTGAGGAGCGAGGACTGAGGAGCGAGGACTGAGGAGCGAGGAGTGAGGAGCGAGGACTGAGGAGCGAGGAGCGAGGAGTGAGGAGTGAGGAGCGTTACAGGAGATGTATCCGTATATCCAGGAATCATTCTGCTGGATTCTATAGGTATGTGCAGGCAAAATGTACGAGGCTGTCATAGAGGTGCATTCACTGAGGATCCACACCGCCAAAAACGTAAAGCAGCACACAATAATACCGCCAATAATACCGCCAGGTAATGTGCACGGTGGTGGGTGATACACAAGTGTGACAGGCAGATGAAACGGGTATAATATCCACTAATGGACAATCACACCGGCCCCTGCACAATCAAACCGGCCCCTGCACAATCACACTGGCCCCTGGACAGTCACACCGGCCCCTGCACAATCACACCAACCTATGGACAATCACACCGGCCCCTGGACAATCACACCGGCCCCTGCACACTCACACCGGCCCCTGCACAATCACACCAGCCATTGCACAATCACACCGGCCCCTGCACAGTCACACCAACCTATGGACAATCACACCGGCCCCTGCACACTCACACCGGCCCCTGGATAATCACACCAGCCATTGCACAATTACATCGGCCCCTGGACAATCACACCGGCCCCTGCACACTCACACCGGCCCCTGCACAGTCACACCGGCCCCTGGATAATCACACCGGCCCCTGGACAATCACACCGACCCCTGGACAATCACACCGGCCCCTGCACAGTCACACCGGCCCCTGCACAGTCACACCGGCCCCTGGATAATCACACCGGCCCCTGGACAATCACACCGGCCCCTGCACAGTCACACCGACCCTGCACAGTCACACCGGCCCTGCACACTCACACCGGCCCTTGGATAATCACACCGACCCCTGGACAATCACACCGGCCCCGCACAATCACACCGACCCCGCACAATCACACCGACCCCTGCACAATCACACCAACCTATAGACAATCACACTGGCCCCTGCACAATCACACCGGCCCCTGGACAGTCACACCGGCCCCTGCACAGTCACACCGGCCCCTGCACAATCACACCGGCCCCTGTACAATCACACCGGCCCCTGGACAATCACACCGGCCCCTGGACAATCACACCGGCCCATGCACAATCACACCGGCCCCTGCACAATCACACCGGCCCCTGGACAATCACACCGGCCCATGCACAATCACACCGGCCCCTGCACAATCACTCCGGCCCCTGGACAATCACACCGGCCCCTAGACAATCACACCAGCCCCTGCGCAATCACACCAACACCTGGACAATCACACCAGCCCCTGGATAATCACACCAGCCATTGCACAATTACATCGGCCCCTGGACAATCACACCGGCCCCTGCACAATCACACCGACCCTGGACAATCACACCGACCCCTGGACAATCACACCGACCCCTGGACAATCACACCAGCCCAGAACAATCACACCGACCCCTGGAATCACACTGGCCCCTGGACAGTCACACCAACCCTGGACAGTCACACCGGCCCCTGCACAGTCACACCGGCCCCTGGACAGTCACACCGGCCCCTGGACAGTCACACCGGCCCCTGGACAGTCACACCGGCCCCTGCACACTCACACCGGCCCCTGCACACTCACACCGGCCCCTGGATAATCACACCAGCCATTGCACAATTACATCGGCCCCTGGACAATCACACCGGCCCCTGCACAGTCACACCGGCCCCTGCACAATCACACCGGCCCCTGCACAATCACACCGACCCCTGGACAATCACACCGGCCCCTGGACAATCACACCGGCCCCTGGACAATCACACCGCCCCTGCACAATCACACCGACCCCTGCACAATCACACCGGCCCCTGCACAATCACACCGGCCCCTGCACAATCACACCGGCCCCTGCACAATCACACCGGCCCCTGGACAATCACACCGGCCCTGGACAATCACACTGGCCCCTGCACAATCACACCGGCCCCTGTACAATCACACCAACCTATGGACAATCACACTGGCCCCTGCACAATCACACCGGCCCCTGCACAATCACACCGGCCCTGGACAATCACACCGGCCCCTGGACAATCACACCAACCTATAGACAATCACACTGGCCCCTGCACAATCACACCGGCCCCTGGACAGTCACACCGGCCCCTGCACAGTCACACAGCCACCTGGACAGTCACACCGACTCCTGGACAATCACACCGACCCCTGCACAATCACACCGACCCTGCACAATCACACCGGCACCTGACCAATCACACCGGCTGCATTATACACAGGGTGCACTGTACACAGGTGTGCATTATACACAGGATGCTCTATACATAGGTGTGCGTTATACACAGTGTGCACTGTACACAGGTGTGCGTTATACACAGGGTGCACTGTAAATAGGTGTGCGTTATACACAGTGTGCACTATACACATGTGTGCGTTATACACAGGGTGCACTGTACACAGGTGTGCGTTATACACAGGGTGCACTGTTCACAGGTGTGCATTATACACAAGGTGCACTGTATATAAGTGTGCGTTATACACAGGGTACACTGTACATAGGTGTGCATTATACATAGGGTGCACTATACACAGGTGTGCGTTATACACAGGGTGCACTGTACACAGGTGTGTGTTATACACAGGGTGCACTGTACTCAGGTGTGCGTTATACACAGGGTGCACTGTACACAGGTGTGCGTTATACACAGGGTGCCCTATACACAGGTGTGCGTTATACACAGGGTGCACTATACACAGGTGTGCATTATACACAGGGTGCACTGTACACAGGTGTGCGTTATACACAGGGTGCACTGTACATAGGTGTGCATTATACATAGGGTGCACTATACACAGGTGTGCGTTATATACAGGGTGCACTGTACACAGGTGGTGTGTTATACACAGGGTGCACTGTACTCAGGTGTGCGTTATACACAGGGTGCACTGTACACAGGTGTGCATTATACACAGGGTGCCCTATACACAGGTGTGCGTTATACACAGGGTGCACTATACACAGGTGTGCATTATACACAGGGTGCACTGTACACAGGTGTGCGTTATACACAGGGTGCACTGTACACAGGTGTGCGTTATACACAGGGTGCACTGTATATAGGTGTGCATTATACACAGGGTGCACTATACACTGGTGTGCGTTATACACAGGGTGAACTGTACACAGGTGTGCGTTATACACAGGGTGCACTGTACATAGGTGTGCATTATACATAGGGTGCACTATACACAGGTGTGCGTTATACACAGGGTGCACTGTACACAGGTGTGTGTTATACACAGGGTGCACTGTACTCAGGTGTGCGTTATACACAGGGTGCACTGTACACAGGTGTGCATTATACACAGGGTGCCCTATACACAGGTGTGCGTTATACACAGGGTGCACTATACACAGGTGTGCATTATACACAGGGTGCACTGTACACAGGTGTGCATTATACACAGGGTGCACTGTACACAGGTGTGCGTTATACACAGGGTGCACTGTACATAGGTGTGCATTATACATAGGGTGCACTATACACAGGTGTGCGTTATACACAGGGTGCACTATACACAGGTGTGCATTATACACAGGGTGCACTGTACACAGGTGTGCGTTATACACAGGGTGCACTGTACATAGGTGTGCATTATACATAGGGTGCACTATACACAGGTGTGCGTTATATACAGGGTGCACTGTACACAGGTGTGTGTTATACACAGGGTGCACTGTACTCAGGTGTGCGTTATACACAGGGTGCACTGTACACAGGTGTGCATTATACACAGGGTGCCCTATACACAGGTGTGCGTTATACACAGGGTGCACTATACACAGGTGTGCATTATACACAGGGTGCACTGTACACAGGTGTGCGTTATACACAGGGTGCACTGTACACAGGTGTGCGTTATACACAGGGTGCACTGTATATAGGTGTGCATTATACACAGGGTGCACTATACACTGGTGTGCGTTATACACAGGGTGAACTGTACACAGGTGTGCGTTATACACAGGGTGCACTGTACATAGGTGTGCATTATACATAGGGTGCACTATACACAGGTGTGCGTTATACACAGGGTGCACTGTACACAGGTGTGTGTTATACACAGGGTGCACTGTACTCAGGTGTGCGTTATACACAGGGTGCACTGTACACAGGTGTGCATTATACACAGGGTGCCCTATACACAGGTGTGCGTTATACACAGGGTGCACTATACACAGGTGTGCATTATACACAGGGTGCACTGTACACAGGTGTGCATTTACACAGTGTGCACTGTACATAGGTGTGCGTTATACACAGGGTGCACTATACACAGGTGTGCATTATACACAGGGTGCACTGTACACAGGTGTGCGTTATACACAGGGTGCACTGTATATAGGTGTGCATTATACACAGGGTGCACTATACACAGGTGTGCGTTATACACAGGGTGAACTGTACACAGGTGTGCATTATACACAGGGTGCGCTGTATATAGGTGTGCGTTATACACAGGGTGTGCTGTATATAGGTGTGCGTTATACACAGGGTGTGCTGTATATAGGTGTACGTTATACACAGGGTGCGCTGTATATAGGTGTGCGTTATACACAGGGTGTGCTGTATATAGGTGTACATTATACACAGGGTGCACTGTACACAGGTGTGTGTTATACACAGGGTGCGCTGTATATAGGTGTGCCTTATACACAGGGTGCGCTGTATATAGGTGTGCCTTATACACAGGGTGCGCTGTATATAGGTGTGCCTTATACACAGGGTGCACTGTACACAGGGTGTGCTATACACAGGTGTGGGTTATACACAGGGTGCACTATACACAGGTGTGCATTATTCATCTCCCCCTGTAATGTCGGATGTATATTAATTCCTCGTTACAGTCCTGCACCTTTTAAACCTCGCTGGTTTTTATGTCTTTTTTAATAAGAGCGTTAACATTGAATGCGTTACAATGATACATTGTATAAACATCACATTCCTTAATATTTGGATAATTCTCGGTCCGGGCCAGGCTTTGTTCCCCAATGGATCGTTTCATGCTGAGCTCCAGTCCTCCATCGCCCGTATCTTTCCCTGCAAAGTCTTATTAAAAGCAGATCTGTCCTCACTGACATCAAACAGGGGATCAAGTCCTGAAAACCTGAAATAGAAGGAGCCGTTCAATTATCAGAAGAATGTGTTTGTCCTGGACGGATCCAGCGGAATCATCTCCAAATGTGAACTGGGGCTTTATAGTTATTGTCAATTCCCCTTTTAAAGGAAACGTGTCATCAGGAAATGTTCTGTGTTCATTGTGATTTTTAAACACTTTGGGCAATGGTTTACCTTCATGATACATTTTGCAGTTTTCACATTGGCCTCTGAGGCTATCTTAGACTCTCACACGTTCATTAGCTGCATTGAACTGACTCTGACCCCATCTTCTGCATTGAAGCATCTAATGAGCGTGTGCAAAAGTTATTGTTGGAATATGTTTAGTGCAACAACTCCATTCCTGTCTATGAGGGTTTAATTGCTAGGTTTGTACGCTGTTAATAAAGTTAGAACAAAAAAAAACACCAGGAAGAGCATGTGACTGTATTCAGATCCCGGTGTCTATGTGAAGAGAAGCTGCTGCAGACGATGCAGATAGAGACACAGAAATTATTTATTGCTGATCTATTAAGCTCATTATTTTGTTACTGATTGTTCCTGAAGAAACTAGCCGTTATTGTTGCTTGGAGAATATCGTGAATAATCCGCTGTCAGCAGTTATTGAGGCAAAGAAAGCTGTCTGCTGCTATCAGTCATTGCAATCCTGGCTCTGATGATAAGGAACCTGCTGAAATCCCTTCCTGAAAGGACAGGAAGAGCGAGTTTAATAAAGCCCCAGGGGTCGGTGTGAAAAATGGCGCATTACTATGTGTTGTTTTGTTTTTAAATAAAGGTTGTAATGCAAAAAAAATAATTGCAAAACATTTTAAGAAAATTCATTTAAAGGCACCGTCACACGCGGCAATATTGCAGGCAATGTCACTGGCAACTTACTGGTTGTAGCGAAATCATGGACACATTGTTCTATTTTGTTGCCGTGTACAAATGTAACAATGTGTCCATGATTTCACTGCAACCAGCAAATTGCCAGTGAAATTCCTAGAAAAGTTGCCGTGTGTAAAGGTACCTTAGAGCAATGAATCCCATCCAGACGTGTAGTAGAGAATCCTGACACGAGCTGCACCGTCCTGACAATGCAGTCATGAACTAGTTAAACCCCGTCCCTCGTCCACTGGAGGCCTCGGTGCTATAGAAACACACACAATGGAGTCTAACAAACCCGAGTCCTGAGTCTATAACCAGCACCCGTCACTGGGGGCCCGAAACCAGAGCGAGAACGTCCTGTGCAGCCATCATCACTGGATCCAACGACCACTGGATCCAACAACCACTGGATCCGACGACTCCTACATCCGAACACTAGATCCACCGACCCCTGGATCTGACAACCCCTGGATCCAACAACCCCTGGATCCGACGACCGCTGGGATCCAACAATTGGGATCAGACGACTCCTACATCCGAACACTAGATCCACCGACCCCTGGATCCGACGACCACTGGGATCCGACGACTGGGATCAGACGACTTCTACATCTGAACACTAGATCCACTGACCTCTGGATCCGGCGATATCTGGATCCGACGACCACTGCATCCGACAACCATTGGGATCTGACGACTGGGATCAGACAACTCCTTCATCTGAACACTAGATCCATCGATCCCTGGATCCGACGACCCCTGGATCCGATGACCCCTGGATCCGACGACCGCTGGGTCTGACAACCACTGGGATCCGAAGACCACTGGATCCGACAACCATTGGGATCTGACGACTGGAATGAGACAACTCCTACATCTGAACACTAAATCCACCGACCCCTGGATCTGACAACCGCTGGGTCTGATGACTGATGGGTCAGACGACTCCTGCACCCAAACACTAGATCTGACAACCGCTGGATCCTACCATCACTGGGTCAGACGACTTCTGCATCTGACCACTGGATCTGAGGACCCGTGGATCTGACAACTGCTGGATCTGATGATGACTGGATCCGACAATTGTACAATTAGAGAGAAATCAAGAAACCACAGATCCATGAGAATCCTGGATGCTGCAATGAATCTGCTTATTCATTAGAAAAAACACTTTCATCCAAGCAATATGTAAGTGCCATTTATTGTGTTTCCTTCTCTTCTAGATTTGGACACTTTATATTGGTAAAGCTTATAGTTTAGGGGAAAAAATATTCTACTTTCATTCCAAAAACCACACGTTTGGTATTGCAGCTGAACAGCACCACAGTTGAGTATAGGCTGTGTCTGGTATTGCAGCTGAACAGCGCCACTGTTGTGTATAGTCTGTGTCTGGTATTGCAGCTGAACAGCGCCACTGTTGTGTATAGGCTGTCTGGTATTGCAGCTGAACAGCGCCACTGTTGTGTATAGGCTGTGTCTGGTATTGCAGCTGAACAGCGCCACTGTTGTGTATAGGCTGTGTCTGGTATTGCAGCTGAACAGCGCCACTGTTGTGTATAGGCTGTGTCTGGTATTGCAGCTGAACAGCGCCACTGTTGTGTATAGGCTGTGTCTGGTATTGCAGCTGAACAGCGCCACTGTTGTGTATAGGCTGTGTCTGGTATTGCAGCTGAACAGCGCCACTGTTGTGTATAGGCTGTGTCTGGTATTGCAGCTGAACAGTGCCACAGTTGTGTATAGGCTGTGTCTGGTATTGCAGCTGAACAGCACCACTACTCTCTACAGGATATACCTGATATTCTCAGCCAGTTACATTAGACGAAGCAGTAACTAAACAACCTGTAGAGAAGACGAGCGCAACGTCGCTTCCCCTGGTGTACGGTCACCTCGGAGGTGACATATATGGGGCAATGAATTAGCTAATGGTTACAGCCAGTACTCAGTATTTGGGGTGTTGTAGCAATATACCCTCCCAGATCCCAGGCACAGTGTTGGATCCAGTGATCCAGTCTAGTGTGGGAAAGACCAGTGGCAGATCCATCCTCGCAGCCGCTGTGATCAGCAGAGTTTATTTAGTGTCTCGGGGTGATTAGAAAGTTGCGGTCACAATAATTTGTTTTCTAAAAACCGTCCTTTATTTCCTCCTGATTGTTTTGGGCTGTGCTGAAAAATAAATCTGCCTCTAGTTTAAGACTTGTAATCCAGAACGTTCCCATATGTGAGGAGCAGCCGAGCATGATAAGTGACTAATACAATTTACCAAACAAGCATAAAAGTATTCAACATCCTCTGTGCTCTCATACCGGCTCCTCCGAGCTAAACATAAGAGACAGGCCGCAGTCTGTGAGTCCCGTGTGGGGGTATCCAGCTGGGTAATATATGTTCAGAGATAGGCCCATCGGCTTTGACTTCAATCAGCAACAGCTCTACACAGTCAATACAAACTCTACATGGTCAACGCCAGCTCTACATAGTCAATACAAACTCTACATGGTCAATGCAAACTCTACATAGTCAATACAAACTCTACATGGTCAACGCCAGCTCTACATAGTCAATGCAAACTCTACATGGTCAACGCCAGCTCTACACAGTCAATACAAACTCTACGTGGTGAACGCCAGCTCTACATAGTCAATACAAACTCTACATGGTCAACGCCAGCTCTACATAGTCAATACAAACTCTACATGGTCAACGCCAGCTCTACATAGTCAATACAAACTCTACATGGTCAACGCCAGCTCTACATAGTCAATACAAACTCTACATGGTCAACGCCAGCTATACATAGTCAATACAAACTCTACATGGTCAACGCCAGCTATACATAGTCAATACAAACTCTACATGGTCAATGCCAGCTCTACATAGTGTAGACTATATAGAGTTGGCATTGACTAACTCTACATAATCTACACCAACTCTAGATAATCTACACTAACCCTAAATAGTCAACACCAATTTTACATATTCAACGCCAATGCTACATAGTCAACATCAACGGTACATAGATTATACTAACTCTAAATAGTCTACACCAACTCTAGATAGGCCACACCAACTCTGCATAGTCAACGCCAACTCTAAATAGTGAACAACAGCTCTACATATTCAACGCCAACTCTACATAGTCAATGCCAACTCTAAATAGTCAACGCCAGCTCTACATAGTCAACACCAACTCTACATAGTCAATGCCAACTCTAAATAGTGCTCTACATAGTCAACAGCAACTCTGCATAGTCAATGCCAACTCTAAATAGTGCTCTACATAGTCAACAGCAACTCTGCATAGTCAATGCCAACTCTAAATAGTGCTCTACATAGTCAACAGCAACTCTACATAGTCAATGCCAACTCTAAATAGTGAACACCAGCTCTACATATTCAACACCAACTCTACATAGTCAACGCCAACTCTAAATATTCAATGCCAGCTCTACATAGTCAACTCCAACTCTACATAGTCAACGCCAACTCTAAATATTCAATGCCAGCTCTACATAGTCAACGCCAGCTCTACATAGTTATCATCAACTCTAAATAGTCAACACGAGCTCTACATAATCAACGCCAGCTCTACATAGTCAACACCAGCTCTAGATAATCTACACTGTATGGTATACATCAACTCTACATACTCAATTCCAGCTCTACATGGTATAGATTACGGTATATGGTGTTGGTGCAGACTAACTATATAGTCTACATCAGATTTATATAATCTACACTAAATCTACTTAGGCTGGCTTCACACCACGGCAAGATCAGGTCCGGGGCAGTCCGGTGTGAACTTGACAGCCCCGGACCCGATCTTGCCGTGGTGTGAAACCGGCCTTAGTCAACGCCAACTCTACATAGTCAACATCAACAATAGGTAATCTGCACCCACTCTTGATAGTGTACACCAACTCTAGAAAATGTACACTAACTCTACTTATTCAACGCCAACTCTAGATAGTCTGAACCAACTCTATATAATCCGCTCAAACTCTAGATAATCTGAACCATCTGGATACAGTTTACACCAGGGGTCTCAAACTCGGCTGGGTTGGTGGGCCACACATAGAAAAACATTTACAGCGGGGGGCCGCATCCCTTGTAGGATGAAGTAATATTTTTAGTAATACCAGAATTTTTTGCTCAATGTAGTAAAGTACAAATTCTGATCCCTTTCTTGTAGTAATGTCCCCATCCTGTAGTAATGTCCTTTTCTACTGATGTCCCCCATTCTAATCCCCTTTTCTAGTGATGTACCCATCCTGATTGATCCCTTTTACTAGTGATGATCCCTATCCTGATCCCTGTTTCTAGTGATGTCCACCATCCTGATCCCTGTTTCTAGTGATGTCCACCATCCTGATTCCTTTTTCTAGTGATGTCCCTGATCGATCATGGTCCCCTTTTGTAGTGATGTCCCCCATCCTGATCCCCTTTTCTAGTGATGTCCCCCATCGATCATGGTCCCCTTTTGTAGTGATGTCCCCATACTGATCTCCTTTTCTAGTGAAAGCCCCCACCCCATTCCCCTTTAGTAGTGATGTCCCCCATCTTGATCCCCTTTAGTGATGATGTCCTCCATCCCGATCCCCTTTTCTAGTGATGTCCCCCATCCTGATCCCCTTTTATAGTGATGTCCCCCATCCTGATCCCCTTTTATAGTGATGTCCCCCATCCTGATCTACTTTTATAGTGATGCCCCCCGTCCTGACCTACTTTTATAGTGATGCCCCCCGTCCTGATTTACCTTCTTTTTACACACTCAAATACACACTATCATACGCAACACCCCAAACCACTCACAACCCCCCCCCCCCCCCCCCCCCCCCCCCCCCCCCCACACACACACACACACACTCTCACACATCCTCATACACACTCTTACACTAACACTCATACATACACTGAAACTCGCACACACTTTCTTATACACACATCCTCACTCACACACTCACCCTCACACACACAACTTCTCACACACACACTCACACTTTTCTCACTTTAATGATGCATCGCTCCAGTGCAATGGGCCGCCGCGGTCCCCGCTGTACTGACTTCCGGCCTCCGCTGTGCTATGACTTCCACCAGCCGCCACTCAGACAAGCTCTGTTGCTCATCAAGATCAATGCAATCTGCCAGCCAGAGGCCTGCAGGTGACGTCATATTCTGCCGTTAGCTGCTGGCCTCTCATTGGCTGGCAGCTTGCATTTATCTTGCTGAGTGGCAGAGCTTGTTAGTGCTGCGGATGGAAGTCATCACACAGCGGGGACTACAGCAGCCCCCTGCACTGGGGCGATGCATCATTATGTTGTCCAAGGTGCCGCGGGCCGCATAGTGAAGCCCCAGGGGCCGCATGCGGCCCTCGGGCCGCGAGTTTGAGACCCCTGGTTTACACCAACTCTGCACAGTGCATCAACTCCCGAGTCTGCACCAGCTCAGGTCTGTATTGGTTTATATAGACCTCTACTCATTTTGTGTGCCTGGTTTGGGTCCTGACTTGGTTTATTGGGATCTTTATTACTTTATAAGTTCTATATTTATTTAGGGGTCTTGTCTGGGGTCCATATTTATTTAGGAGGAGGTCACTATTTACTTATATGGTCTTAACTGTTTATAGGTGTCTGTACTAGTTTATTAATAATAATCTTTATATAGCGCCAACATATTCCAAAACTTCACAATTCAGAGGTTCATATACAGTCATAAGTAACAGTTATAAAAACTACAATACAATAATTAAAGGGAACAAAAGGGAAAAAGTTGACCCTGCTCATAAGAGCTTACAATCGACTTTTATTAGGGTTCGTAATAGACTGCC
This sequence comes from Allobates femoralis, assembly GCA_033576535.1. Taxonomy (NCBI): domain Eukaryota; kingdom Metazoa; phylum Chordata; class Amphibia; order Anura; family Aromobatidae; genus Allobates; species Allobates femoralis. Next base: position 116,394,319 of record JARQOC010000007.1, read on the forward strand.
TTAAAAAGATGAGTTTTTAGGGAGCGCCTGAAGCTATGTGAGTTGTGCATAGTCTTAATTTCTTGGGGTAGAGCATTCCAGAGGATTGGTGCAGCTCAGAAGTCTTGGAGCCGGGAGGTTGGGACTAGTGTGGGGAAGAACCTGCAGCAAGAGGGTGATATGCCGTTCTGTGTGACCCTCAACAATGAGGAGCAGACATCTCTTACCACTGCCAGAACACGCTGGGAGTTGTAGTCTCCTGACAGCGGTGCACCCACAGGTTGATGATTATACTGTTATGTAATATATAATACTGCTCATTATTGGTGATATTTAATGATTCTATCTATACATCATACAGATCAGAACTGGTGACCGGAGAAGATGCACTCAAGACGCTATTTATTACTGGAGAGGGAATATGAGGAGCTGCGGGAAGCTCGGCTTTATGTGAGTCTGCGGCCATACTTCATGTACAGAGCACAGTACAGCTCTTTATCTACAGGGTCTGTAACTTGTGGTTTGCTAGAAAGGCTCATTGTGTACAATGGCACAAATGAGGGCCAAGTACGGCCAGACCCGTCCTGAGATTGCAGGAAGAGCAGAAGCTTCAGAATAGCTACAATGTCTGATGGAGGCTAATGTTACAATCTGAGAGTCCTCAGGGGTCGATACCTTTTAATGGCAAAATGAAAAGATGGTAAGCATAGCAAGCTTTCGAGACACCATGACCTCTTCATCAGACTGATAATGATATAAATTCTGAAGACACACATATATATAAATACAGGGTGGGATAATGCAGTAAATATGACAGGTGATGTGAAGCATATATTGGCCAGTCTCGGGACGGGGGGAAGAGAGCAGCTGGGGATGTAAAATCAGAGATAAGAGGCACAGATAGTTTTATTGTCCTTTGATGAGTGGTTGTTCCAAGACCTGAAAATTCCTCAATGAATGTAGAAAGACATAAATCTATGAGAGACATTCATTCCTGCTTTAAATGTGTTAAAGTTCATCATCAGGTTATCTTCCCTGACTCTCCTGATTCTCTGTGATCTGAAGTTGTTACCTTTCAGAACTAGTATTTTCATATCAAATATTGTGTGATCAGGTGTACAGGAGTGTTTAGGTACAGGCAGATCTGTCCTTCTTTCCTTTATTGTGCGGTGATGAGAGTTGATCCTAGTTCTGAGTTGATCCCCCGTCTCATATAGATTCCCGCTGACTCATTTGGTACATATAATTAAGTACACCCCATTGCCTGTGGTGCAGCTGAAGTTACTGGGATCTTTAGTCCTGATTTGTCCCAGGAATCTTTATCTTGTCCGTCCATGGTCATTATCTGAAATCCATCCATCCATATCTCTTCACCATGCTTTACACTGAAGCCTGAAAGCCAGTGGCGTAACTTGTAGCTCATGGGCCCCGAATGCAAAAGCTCCAATGGGGCCCCCAATTACTGAAAGGCTCCAGGGTTCGGGTGCGATTACAACCCCTGCACTTGTTGTAGTTATGCCCCTGCGGCACTGGCTACATTGTTTATTTACCAGCTTGTAGCACAAATTATGGCAAATACATTGAGTTCTTAATGCAAGAAAAATTTGGATTTACCAGTTTTGAAAAATGCCTGAAAAGGGCGGAATAAGGAGAGTCGTAATTACACCAAATTTATTATTACTCGAAAATGTTGTTCTAAAGTAAAGAGGCTAATGAGTGTTCAAAATGCCAAATCAGCTGTGTCCAGGGTCGGACTGGCCCACGGGAGGGCGGGGAAATCCTCTGGTGGGCCCTGCCGCCCTGACAATTATATGTGATATTCCGGTTATTTCACGCTGGGGTCATTTGCCTAATTTTCTCTCACTGTCTCATAAAAAGATGAATCTTCTGATTTATTGGAGTGAGACACAACAATGGCGCAGCCTGGTGAATCTCGCTAGATACGTGTCACATGTTCTTCTACCTTGGACTCTCTCGGCCACCATAGTTTATACTTTACATAAATATTTTATGCATTTCTAGACCCCGTAGGTTTTCAGCACTGTCAGGATGTAAAGTTTGGCGTGCACTATTTTCTGTATGAGCGATTGGTTTCGTTCCTCTCACCCAATGTTTCAGAATGGATGGATAAATAGAGTTGTAGTCGAGCGGCATCTGCAGAACACATGTTGACCGGTCCGGGCGCACGCCGCCTCCGTAATCAGCCCACTCCACATATTCTGCTTGAATTGAACATTTACCAAGATGCCTGAGAAATGAGTAACGCGCCAGGATAACCCCAACTTGTTTCTACATCACACGTTAAGTTTGGATTATAAATTGCAGACACAGCAGTGTGCAAATGTATTAGGCACGGCCCTCAGCCACCTCGCCAATTAGGTCGATATCTGCAGGACAATGCAATCAGCAATCCGAAATCAGACCGGAGTGACTAACATCTCCCCGACCATAACCGTCCGCGCCCCATATACAATAGATCGGAGCCCGAATCTGACCATTAGTCCAATGTGTATGGCGACCAGGGGAGGACTGGCCCGGGGGGCAGGAGTGCACATGCCCAGGGGACCGTTACCTTGCAGCATTTTTCCACACCTGCCTGAAACGTTTGGAAAACTGCTGCGTTTTTGAAGGAAGCAGCGTCAATTCTTTCAGCATTCTTTTGCATTCTTTCAGCATTCTTTTGCATTCTTTTGCAGCTTTTTTTTACACAATTGAAAGCAGCGAGAAATACAGAAACGCAACTGCATTGTTGCTGCTTTTGTGGTGAATAAAACTAACTTTACCAAAGGAGTCGTCCATAATTCTATAAACATAACTTATTTCCTACAAAATCAGCGCCCCCCCTGTCTACAGGTTGTATGTGATATTGCAGCTCAGCTCAATTGAAGCGAATAGGCCTGTGCTGTAATACCACGTGTGGCCTGTACACAGGGGTGGCGCTGTTCTTGAAAGGATGTAGTAAAGTTCTATTAAACCTGGACATCGTCTGTAATCATGAACTGTAGACAAGTGACACCAAAAACGCAGCAAAAAAAATGCAGCTGAGGCTGATGTTTAGAAGCAGGATTTTGTCTGCAGCAAAAAATGCAGCGTGTGAACAGAGGCTAAATCAGGATGGGTGTGTGCATTGTTCCAATAGAGGAATCATAGGAAGACGTCAGAGCATCGACTAATGTGAACCTGTATAATTCACTTTTAGGGGATCAGTGTGACCCCCGGATCTGACAACTTGCTGACGTGGATCGTTCGGGTGCAGGGGCTGAAAGATTCTCTATGGGAAGGTGCGTGGGGTTTATTGTTTATCTTATAATTACTCAGTTTTATTTTTGATTTTTTAATGCATTTAAAATAAATAAATCAACAAATTTTAACCCTTTTCTGCCTAGACCCATTTTTATCTCTAAGCCTCATTTTTCTCTTGGAGGCAGACAACGGCACGCTGTTTCGCGGGATCTCCGCTTCAACGGGTCCTGTGCAGCAATCAGAGCCGCTTTAAGGGTACCGTTACACGTCGCAACATTGCATGCAATGTCACAGGCAATTTGCTGGTTGCAGTGAAATCATGGACACATTGTTACATTTGTACACGGCAACAAAATAGAACAATGTGTCCATGATTTCACTGCAACCAGAGATCTGTTCAGAAGTTGGACACAGAAGTTGGTGTGTGTAAAGCGGCCCTTATGGTGGGGTTACACGTCCCGATATCGGGGCGATATCGTAGGCAACGGCGCGGGAGCGCACATTTTTTGAGCCCTTTTCCCGATATCGCATCGGCGGTTTACACGCTGCGATATCGGGAAACAACGTCCCTCCGATGTGTACGCCCACCAACCCAGTAACGACCATTTAACATGGGAGTTAATGGGTGAGGTGCGAGTACACATCGGAGTTGGGCTGTCACACGCTGCGATGCTGCTACAACGGCCATGCGATATCGGGCGGTTGAATAGCTCTGCTATTCAACTCCGATATCGTTTTGGCATCGTTCCAGCATCGCGTTGTATGCTCAAACAGTACAATGCGCACACGATATCGGGTCCAACTCCCGACCCACGTGACTTTTTGTCGGAGTTGGGTCGGAGTTGGACGCCGATATCGCGGCGTGTAAACCCACCATTAGGGCCACTTTACACACACCAACTTATCTGTCCAACTTCTGACCAACTTACTGGTTGCAGTGAAATCATGGACACACTGTTCTATTTTGTTGCCGTGTACAAATGTAACAATGTGTCCATGATTTCACTGCAACCAGTAAGTTGGTCAGAAGTTGGACAGATAAGTTTGTGTGTGTAAATTGGCCATAAGAGTCAGGTGTGGGCTGTATAGCACAGTCGGCATCTGCAGGGTATGGGGCAGGCTCAGCTCTTGCACCTGCTCCATATAAGTTCTGTTGACATCTTCCATATCTGTACAGTTGATGTCGGGACGGTTTTACGGGTGAACAAACGTTTGCAACCAATTTTATCTCCTGCCTCAACAATGATGTTTTCTCTTAATGTCACACAGGGGCCGTTCTTCAGCTCACCATGACATACACCGAGGAGTATAACCACCGACCTCCAGGCCTCATATTTAATACTATTCCGTTCCATCCAAACGGTAAGAAAATGTCATTGAATAATGCAGCAGGTTTCACACCAGTTTCGCCGGCTCTGCCGCGCTGTAATATCATTAGTGGCAGCCGGACCGCAGGGGCGCACCATGCACCTTCCACCATATTACTCCACCGTCCTGTATGGATCCAGCCGTCTCCCTGCCTCCATCTGTTATTATCTAGAGATGACTCTGCTCATTCTGTCCCAGTCCATACAGTAAAGCAAAGAACTGTAGATAGAAACAATATCACAAGAATAATTATATTAACCTCTTGTTAGCCATTATGTACTTTATCTTGCAGTTGATCAGACCTCAGGTAAACCCTGCATTGATGTTTTGGATGAGGCAGCAGAATGGAGTCCGGCGTACACCATGACGTCTGTCCTACTGGTGATCCAGGTACAAGCTGTCCTCAATGCAATCGTCCATCTCAAGCTTTGTGACCAGTCCTTATTGTACACACGTCCATTGTTACCTTGTCCTGCAGGCAATGCTCTCCAACCCAGTCCTGGAAAATGCAGTCAATCCAGACGCAGCCAACATGGCGTTAAATAACCCAGCTCAGTACAGGCAGATGGTTCTCTATTGTGTGAAGACCAGCAGAGAGATTGAGGGTAAGACCATGACCCCACAAGGCGTACAGTCAACCCGTCATCATGCAAAAAGTAAAAAGTGTGCCAATATTGTCCAGTGTGAACTAACCCTCATAATCCGGAGCTCCATTCACAATTCTGCAAGGCTAAGACTCGAATGTCCCAGTAATCTGCACCTTACAGGTGTGCTACTAAGATGATCATGGATGGTCGCAGTATGGTGGTGTTATTAGGGTATCATATGGAGGTATCTATATAGGCAATGTGTGGCACTAGTACTTTACATAGACACAGTACAGTACATAGTTGCAGTACAGTATATAGTCACTGTACAGTACATAATCACTGGACCGTACATAGTCACTGGACCGTACATAGTCACTGGACAGTACATAGTCACTGGACAGTACGTAGTGACTGGACATTACATAGGTACAGTACATAGTAACAGGACAGTACATTGGCACAGTATAGTACATAGGCACAGTACAGTACACGGGCACAGTACAGTACACAGGCACAGTACAGTACATAGGCACAGTATAGTATATAGTCACTGGACCGTACATAGTCACTGGACAGTACATAGTCACTGGACAGTACATAGGCACAGTACAGTACATAGTCACTGGACAGTACATAGGCACAGTACAGTACATAGTCACTGGACAGTACATAGGCACAGTACAGTACATAGTAACAGGACAGTACATAGGCACAGTATAGTATATAGTCACTGGACAGTACATAGTTCACAGTACAGTATATAGTCATTGTACAGTACAGTACATAGTTCACAGTACAGTATATAGTCACTGTACAGTATATAGTCACTGTACAGTACATAGTTCACAGTACAGTACATAGTCACTGTACAGTACATAGTTCACAGTATAGTATATAGTCACTGTACAGTACATAGACAGTACATAGTTCACAGGACAGTATAGTCACTGTACAGTACATAGACACAGTACAGTACAGTACAGTACATAGTTCACAGTACAGTACATAGTTCACAGTACAATATATATTCACAGTACAGTACATAGTTCACAGTACAGTACATAGTTCACAGTACAGTACATAGTTCACAGTACAGTAGTCACTGGACAGTACATAGGCCCAGTACAGTACATAGGCCCAGTACAGTACATAGGCACAGTACAGTATATAGGCACAGTACTATAAATAGTGTGATGTACCAACTGGTTATATTGAGAAAGGCAGGTATCTATCACACAGACATAGGTCTGCTGCAATCTAAATTCAGGATACTTTGCTGGGACTTGTTGTTCCACAAGCCTGCATAGTTTGTTCAGGGCTGGATTTTAGGGTTAACCAGAAAGTGATGGGCAGGTCTGGTTAACCACATACCTCCCATAGGGTGTAGTCTTGCTGATATCATGTGACTACTTCCTGGTCACATATCTGTGATGTCAGACAGGTCCTAGATGTTTCATGTTGAGCACATGGTGTGGCTGCAGAGTGTGAGGACTCTGAGGCTGGGAGCTGTCATCCTGCAGGGGTCCTAAACTGGCAGGAGTCAGTCTGAAGCTGATGACAGATCCTGGTCGGTGGTTCCAGTGAGTCTGCTGTCCCAGATATCTGGACTGTCAGGAGACATTATATAGAGCAGCCATTCACCTAGACAGGTAACCTCAGAGACAGGAGGTTGTATACTGACTGTGGCCAGTGTCTGGACAGTGCAATACATCCACTGCATTATCACAACAGTAGAGGTATCAGAATAGCGTGTGGGTGTACCCCGCTATTGACATGAATTGTGTGTCGTTTTATAATGCCTAAGGTCGACACATGTTTAAGTTGCACAATGTAGTTTATGCTGTCACTAAATAAACAGTCTGGACTCATGTATGTGAAGAAACTGTTGCGGTATGTTTAAATATCGCTGCCACGTAAGTGTCCCCCAACACGCTCAGTGATCGCTACATCACAATAGTCACAGTACAGAATATAGTCACGGTACAGTAAATAGGCACAGTACATAGTCACAGTACAATACATAGGCACAGTACAGTATATTTTGCACTATGTGGTGATGATTGCACTGTACAGCATTAACATCTATATGGTAGTGCTCTTTGACCAATACATGTCATTGTTATATAGTATGTTATTTTTAACACAAGGCTGAATCTATCCAGAAGACACAATGTCTAGCGCCAATGAATAAATGGTGCAATAATATTAATAAACTCTAATAATAATGTCTGCACAGAATTGCATCAGTGACCAGTGATCTGGGAAGGACAAAAAGCCGGAAAGTTGTTTTAAATAACAATCAGCAGAATAGTGAGTGCAGCTCTGGAGTATAATACAGGAGGTAACTCAGGATCAGTAATGTAATGTATGTACACAGTGACTGCACCAGCAGAATAGTGAGTGCAGCTCTGGAGTATAATACAGGAGGTAACTCAGGATCAGTAATGTAATGTATGTACACAGTGACTGCACCAGCAGAATAGTGAGTGCAGCTCTGGAGTATAATACAGGAGGTAACTCAGGATCAGTAATGTAATGTATGTACACAGTGACTGCACCAGCAGAATAGTGAGTGCAGCTCTGGAGTATAATACAGGAGGTAACTCAGGATCAGTAATGTAATGTATGTACACAGTGAATGCACCAGCAGAATAGTGAGCGCAGCTCTGGAGTATAATACAGGAGGTAACTCAGGATCAGTAATGTAATGTATGTACACAGTGACTGCACCAGCAGAATAGTGAGCGCAGCTCTGGAATATAATACAGGAGGTAACTCAGGATCAGTAATGTAATGTATGTACACAGTGACTGCACCAGCAGAATAGTGAGTGCAGCTCTGGAGGATAATACAGGAAGTAACTCAGGATCAGTAATGTAATGTATGTACACAGTGACTGCACCAGCAGAATAGTGAGTGCAGCTCTGGAGTATAATACAGGAGGTAACTCAGGATCAGTAATGTAATGTATGTACACAGTGACTGCACCAGCAGAATAGTGAGTGCAGCTCTGGAGTATAATACAGGAGGTAACTCAGGATCAGTAATGTAATGTATGTACACAGTGACTGCACCAGCAGAATAGTGAGTGCAGCTCTGGAGTATAATACAGGAGGTAACTCAGGACCAGTAATGTAATGTATGTACACAGTGACTGCACCAGCAGAATAGTGAGTGCAGCTCTGGAGGATAATACAGGAGGTAACTCCGAATCAGTAATGTAATGTATGTACACAGTGACTGCACCAGCAGAATAGTGAGTGCAGCTCTGGAGTATAATACAGGAGGTAACTCAGGATCAGTAATGTAATGTATGTACACAGTGACTGCACCAGCAGAATAGTGAGTGCAGCTCTGGAGCATAATACAGGAGGTAACTCAGGATCAGTAATGTAATGTATGTACACAGTGACTGCACCAGCAGAATAGTGAGTGCAGCTCTGGAGTATAATACAGGAGGTAACTCAGGATCAGTAATGTAATGTATGTACACAGTGACTGCACCAGCAGAATAGTGAGTATCAGCTCTGGAGTATAATACAGGAGGTAACTCAGGATCAGTAATGTAATGTATGTACACAGTGACTGCACCAGCAGAATAGTGAGTGCAGCTCTGGAGCATAATACAGGAGGTAACTCAGGATCAGTAATGTAATGTATGTACACAGTGACTGCACCAGCAGAATAGTGAGTGCAGCTGATTTGCACTGATCAGGACATACAGATAAAACACTTTTTATATTGTGCCTCATCTTTGGTAGAGTAAATTCTTCCTCTATGAGAACCTTGCTACGGCTCATTTCTCTTTTTGGCATCACAAGCTGGTGAGGTCACACATGGAGACGTCTCCTGGCACAAAAAGATTTGCAAATGGCTTTTGCACAAAGTCCCTGAAGAGAACAAGTAATACGACTTTCCGTCCTGAGATTAAAGCTGAGTGTAGAACTTTCCTCTATAATATCTCATCTGGCAGCGGCTCGGGGCGGATTATTTTCTTTTAAGTTCTATTTCAAAAAGATAAGTAAAAAGGGTTTCTGGCTGTTTATGTTATCACAGCGCTGGACTGAGACCAGGTACTACTACACCCAGCAGACGGCGAGAGGTGCTATTAACCCCTGTGTAGCCAGAGATGTGTAATAAGAAATCTATCTTATCTATCTATCTATCTATCTATCATCTCCTCTATTTATTATCTATCTATCTATCATCTCCTCTATTTATTATCTATCTATCTATCTATCTATCTATCTATCTATCTATCGGTACCGTCACACGCGGCAATATTGCTAGGCAATTTCACAGGCAATTTTCTCATTAATGTCGCTCTGCCCCATCTACACTGAGAACACAGAAATGTAGAAATTTTTCAAATTTATTAAAAAAGAAAAACTGAAATCTCACATGGTGATAAGTCTTCAGCCCCTTTGCTCAGTATTGATGATAAGTATTCAGCCCCTTTGCTCAGTATTGATGATAAGTATTCAGCCCCTTTGCTCAGTATTGATGATAAGTCTTCAGCCCCTTTGCTCAGTATTGATGATAAGTATTCAGCCCCTTTGCTCAGTATTGATGATAAGTATTCAGCCCCTTTGCTCAGACACTCATATTTAAGTCACATGCTGTCCATTTCCTTGTGATCCTCCTTGAGATGGTTCTACTCCTTCATTGGAGTCCAGCTGTGTTTAATTAAACTGACAGCTGTGTGCCTTTCCAAATCAAGTCCTATCTATACAAGACCTCACAGCTCACAGTGCATGTCAGACCAAATGAGAATCATGAGGTCAAAGGAACTGCCCAAAGAGCTCAGAGACAGAACTGTGGCAAGGCACAGATCTGGACAAGGTTACAAAAGAATTTCTGCAGTACTCAAGGATCCTAAGAGCACAGAGGCCTCCATAATCCTTAAATGGAAGATGTTTGGGGCAACCAGAAGTCATCCTAGACCGGGCCGTCCAGCCAAACTGAGTAATCATAGGAGAAGAGCCTTGGTAAGAGAGGTAAAGAAGATCCCCAAGATCACTGTGTCTGAAATCCAGAGATGCAGGAGGGAGATGGGAGAAGGTTCCAAAAAGTCACCTATCACTGCAGCCTCCAGCAGTCGGGCCTTTATGGCAGAGTGGCCTGACGGAAGCCTCTCCTCAGTGCAAGACATAGGAAAGCCGCATAGAGATTACAAGAAAACACATGAAGGATCCCAGACTATAAGAGATAAGATTCTCTGCTCCGATGAGATGAAGATAGAACTTTCTGGTGATAATTGTAAGCGGTGGAGAAAACCAGGCACCGCTCATCACCTGCCCAACACAATCCCAACAGTGAGACATGGTGGAGGCAGCATCATGCTATGGGGGGGTTCAGCTGCAGGGACAGGATGACTGGTGGCAGCATCATGCTATGGGGGGTTCAGCTGCAGGGACAGGACGACTGGTTACAATTGAAGGAAACATGAATGCGGCCAAGTACAGAGATCTCCTGGATGAAAACCTCCTCCAGATCTCTGGACCTCAGACTGGGCTGAAGCTTCACCTTCCATAAAGACAATGACCCTAAGCTCCAGCTAAAATAACAAAGGAGCGGCTTCACCACAACCCTGTGCCCATTCCTGACCGGAGCCAGAGCCTGGACCTAAACCCAATGGAGCATCTCTGGAGACCGGACAATGGCTCCACCAACGTTCACCATCCAACCTGACTGGACTGGAGAGGATCTGCAAGGAAGAATGAGAGGATCCCCAAATCCAGGGGGAAACTGCATCATTACGAAGACTCATGGCTGTACGGGCTCCAAAGGTGCAAATACTCAATACTGAGCAAAGGGGCTGAATACTTATCATCAATACTGAGCAAAGGGGCTGAATACTTATCATCAATACTGAGCATAGGGACTGAATACTTATCATCAATACTGAGCAAAGGAGCTGAATACTTATCAATACTGAGCAAAGGGGCTGAATACTTATCACCAATACTGAGCAAATGGGCTGAATACTTATCATCAATACTGAGCAAAGGGGCTGAATACTTATCATCAACACTGAGCAAAGGGGCTGAATACTTATCACCAATACTGAGCAAAGGGGCTGAATACTTATCATCAATACTGAGCAAAGGGGCTGAATACTTATCATCAACACTGAGCAAAGGGGCTGAATACTTATCACCAATACTGAGCAAAGGGGCTGAATACTTATCACCAATACTGAGCAAAGGGGCTGAATACTTATCATCAATACTGAGCAAAGGGGCTGAATACTTATCATCAATACTGAGCAAAGGGGCTGAAGACTTATCATCAATACTGAGCAAAGGAGCTGAATACTTATCATCAATACTGAGCAAAGGGGCTGAATACTTATCATCAACACTGAGCAAAGGGGCTGAATACTTATCACCAATACTGAGCAAAGGGGCTGAATACTTATCATCAATACTGAGCAAAGGGGCTGAATACTTATCATCAATACTGAGCAAAGGGGCTGAATACTTATCATCAATACTGAGCAAAGGAGCTGAATACTTATCAATACTGAGCAAAGGGGCTGAATACTTATCACCAATACTGAGCAAATGGGCTGAATACTTATCATCAATACTGAGCAAAGGGGCTGAATACTTATCATCAATACTGAGCAAAGGGGCTGAATACTTATCATCAATACCGAGCAAAGGGGCTGAATACTTATCATCAATACTGAGCAAAGGGACTGAATACTTATCATCAATACTGAGCAAATGGGCTGAATACTTATCATCAACACTGAGCAAAGGGGCTGAATACTTATCATCAATACTGAGCAAATGGGCTGAATACTTATCATCAACACTGAGCAAAGGGGCTGAATACTTATCATCAATACTGAGCAAAGGGACTGAATACTTATCATCAATACTGAGCAAAGGGACTGAATACTTATCATCAATACTGAGCAAAGGGGCTGAATACTTATAAATACTGAGCAAAGGGGCTGAATACTTATCATCAACACTGAGCAAATGGGCTGAATACTTATCATCAACACTGAGCAAAGGGGCTGAATACTTATCATCAATACTGAGCAAAGGGGCTGAATACTTATCATCAATACTGAGCAAAGAGGCTGAATACTTATCATCAATACTGAGCAAAAGGGCTGAATACTTATCATCAATACTGAGCAAAGGAGCTGAATACTTATCAATACTGAGCAAAGGGGCTGAATATTCATCGATACTGAGCAAAGGGGCTGAATACTTATCATCAATACTGAGCAAAGGGGCTGAATACTTATCACCAATACTGAGCAAAGGGGCTGAATACTTATCATCAATACTCAGCAAAGGGGCTGAATACTTATCACCAATACTGAGCAAAGGGGCTGAATACTTATCATCAATACTGAGCAAAGGGGCTGAATACTTATAAATACTGAGCAAAGGGGCTGAATACTTATCATCAACACTGAGCAAAGGGGCTGAATACTTATCACCAATACTGAGCAAAGGGGCTGAATACTGATTCAATACCATCACTGGTGGACACAGACAGAAAAGGGCCCCTGTACAAGAACAATATTGGGCCTCTTTATCCACCCAAGAGCTCACCAACATGCACAATTCCCAATGGTTTGGAGGTAGATGTGGGCCCCTTTCTTTTCGGGCCCCTGTGGGTGCACCACTGATTGTCCACCCCTGAATGTCACATGTGAGATCTGTGCGGCTCCTGCTGTTTCTATTATTTTCTCTTTGTTAATTGCAGATGGTTCGATACATGATGACATCGTTATAAGGAAGCCCCCGGCCCCGGCCTCGCCCCCCGCGCCCAGGTCTGTATCATGTGCCCTATTACCATCCTGTACTATCACATCCCGCCATTTGTCATTCCTGCAGTTAGTGATTTCTGATTGGACGTTTCAGCTGATGTTGATGGATCTGATGTTTGGGGCTCGATCACGGTGGAGGAGGCGTCTGCAGCCGAGAGTCCATACAAGGGGAACGCTTTATAAAAGAGCCCTGACCGGGGGTCCGCATCATAAATCCATTATAATCGGGTCATTCGGAGACCCCATAACATATCATTGCTCACTTTGCAAAAACTGATTCTACAGGATCCGTTCTTATTACATTGGAGTCTATGGAGAGCAGATCCGGTAACTGATCACTATTTATCCTCTGTTTCTCTCTCATTTTTTTCTTACTGGATCAGTTTCAAAGGGAAGATAAATAGTGATCAGTTACCGGATCTGTTCTCCATAGACTCTAATATTATAAAAACGGATCCTGCAAAAATCTATTTTTTCAAATTGGACAATAAAGTTGTGTTTGCAGAACAGATTGTGCTGGATTCAATCTAACGGACGATCACTGGACGGGTGAACTTAGACTCAGTGGCTATAAAACTAGATCCCAGAGTGATCACTCAGCAAATAAATAAATCCCGCACCATCGGCTTTGTGACAGCGCCCCCTGGTGGCCGAGTCCCCACAGTACAAGTCTGCACATTATTTACTAATAGAAGGAGACCTGGGATCTGCTTGTTACAATTGTTTCATTAGAATCATTTCACAATTCTTTATGAATAGTTTATTCCCTTTTGCTGTGGGTCATATTATATCAGTGCTGAACATATACAGTTGTGCTCACAGGTTTACATTCCCCGGTAGATTTCTTTCTTTCTCGGCCTTTATTCAGACAATTATTATTATTATTATTATTATTATTAACTAGCTGGCTCGCAATGACTCGCAATGACTCGCAATGGCCGCTTCGCGGCCAATGCTTCGGGCGTATCCACATGACGACATTGACTCGCAGCGTGAGCGGACTCAAAAGGGGCAAAAATCCCATTCGTGATTATATAATAGATTTATATAGCGCCATTATATTCCAAGGCGCTTTACATGTTAAAAAGGGCAGACTAGGACAAGTAACATAGTAGCAATACAAGTAACAATAAATGTTGACAATTCAGTTGTACAGAAACAAGAGGGGAGAAATCCTGTCCGCGAGGGCTCACAGTCTATGAGGGGCGGGTGGGGATACAGTAGGAGGGGGGTGCTGAACGTGAGGCGGTGTGGTGGACCGGGTCTTATTGCAGGTGGTACACTTGGCGGAACAGGTGGGTCTTCAGGCTTCTTTTGAAGGTTCCCAGGGTAGGAGAATGTCTGATGTGTTGGGGCAGTGAGTTCCAGAGTCTGGGTGAAGCACGGGAGAAATCCTGTATGTGGTTGTGCGAAGAGGAGATGAGGGGGAGTAGAGGAGAAGCTCTTGGGAGGATCGCAGGTTGCGTGAGGATAGGTAACGGGAGACCATGTCAGAGATGTATGGAGGGGACTGGTTGTGAATGGCTTTGTATTTCATGGTTAATATTTTAAACCGGGATCTCTGGGAAGCAGGGAGCCAGTGAAGGGCTTGGCAGAGGGGGGAGACAGGGGAATAGCGGGGAGCGGGGAGACAGATGGATTAGGCGGGCAGCGGAGTTCAAGATAGATTGGAGAGGTGCAAGGGAGGTATTAGGGAGGCCGGTGAGCAGGAGGTTGCAGTAATCGAGGCGGGAGATGATGAGAGCGTGAATAAGGGTTTTAGCAGTGTCGTGGTCAAGGAAAGTGCGAATCCTATAGATGTTTTTGAGCTGGAGTCGGCAGGAGGTGGCGAGGGCCTGGATGTGGGGCTTGAAGGAGAGGGAAGAGTCAAGGATAACCCCGAGGCACTTGAGATGGGGGACTGGGGAGAGAGAGCAGTCGTTGACATTAATGGATAGGTCAGGTAGTGAGGGGGAGCGGCTTGGGGGGAAGACTATGAACTCAGTTTTGTCCATGTTCAGCTTAAGGAAGTGAGCGGAGAAGAAGGATGAGATGGCGGACAGGCAGTGTGGAATTTTGGATAGAAGGGAGGCGATGTCAGGACCAGACAGGTAGATTTGGGTGTCGTCGGCGTAGAGGTAATATTGGAGGCCATGGGACTCAATGAGTTGCCCTAGGCCGAGAGTGTAGATTGAGAACAGTAATGGTCCAAGAACCGAGCCCTGGGGGACCCCGACAGATAGGGGGTAGGGCGAGGAGGATGTGTGGGAGTGGGTGACGCTGAAGGTGCGGTCCGTTAAGTATGAGGAGATCCAAGAGAGGGCGAGGTCCGTGATGCCAAGAGATTCCAGGATCTGTAGTAGAAGGGAGTGGTCAACAGTGTCGAAGGCGGCGGACAGGTCGAGGAGGAGAACAGAGTAGTGGCGCTTGCTTTTGGCAGTCAGTAGGTCATTTGTGACTTTGGTCAGGGCTGTTTCAGTGGAGTGGAGGGGTCGGAAGCCAGATTGCAGGCGGTCAAAGAGGGAGCAGGAGGAGAGGTGAGAGGACAGCTCAGAGTGGACGTGTTGTTCAAGTAGTTTAGAGGTGAAGGGGTGGAGTGATATGGGGCGATAGTTGGAGACAGTTGTGGGATCGAGGGAGGGTTTTTTGAGGATGGGTGTGATCAAGGCGTGTTTGAAGGCTGAGGGGAAGGTGCCAGTGGTAAGTGATAGGTTTAAAAGATGAGTTAGGGCTGGGATGATAACGGAGGTGAGGTTGGGAATGAGGTGGGATGGGAGCGGGTCGTGGGCGCTGGTGGTGAGGTGTGATTTTGACATGAGGGAGGAGAGCTGGTCTTCAGTTATGGGGGGGAAGCAGTTGATGGAAGTAGGGGGCAGTATAGGTGAAAGGGGAGGCTGTGGGGACAGTGGATCAAAGCTGTCTCTGATTCTGTCAATCTTTTCTTTGAAGAAGGAGGCAAAGTCTTCTGCAGAGATAAGGGGAGAGGGAGGGGGAGCAGGCGGGCGGAGGAAGGAATTGAAGGTTTTGAAAAGTTGTTTGGGATTGTGGGACAGGGAGGTAATTAGGGATAAGAAGAAGGTTTGTTTGGCGGTGGCAAGTGCAGTCTTGAAGGTGATGAGGGACTGTTTGAACAGTGCAAAATGCTCAGTGGAAGGTGATTTTTTCTCTTGGCGACCCTGGATGCCTGTCTCAGGTCTTTAGTGAGGGTGGTGTGCCAGGGTTGCCTGTTAGTGCGTGGAGCGTGGTGTGTGAGGGGGGCTGCTAGGTCAAGTGCCTTGGTTAATGTGGTGTTGTAGAGGGTGGTGGCAGTGTCTGTGTCACGTATAGATGTTATGTTGGCGAGAGGGAGAATGATAACACATTCTCTTGTTTCCCCTCATGGTTAGTGGTTGGGTGAAGACATTTATTGTCATCTCCTGTGTTTTCTCTTTATAAATCACTAGCTGGGTGCCCGATGCACAATGCATCGGGATTCTAGCAGAGCGAGTCTCTGACTCGCAATGGCCGCTTCGCGGCCAATGCTTCGCGCTGCTAAGGCGACTCGCCATGCCCGCTGCGCGGGCATAGCGAGTCGCCTTAGAGCGACTCGCAATGGCCGCTGCGCGGCCAATGCTTCGTTCGTATCCACATGACCACGCTGACTCGCAGCGAGTGCGGTCTCAAAAGGGGCACTCGCTGCATTCGTGATTATATAATAGATAATGACAACCAAAACCGTCCAGATGACCCTGATCACAAGTTCCCATCCCCCAGCTCTTAATCCGGTGTATTGCCCCCTGTAACATCAGTGACATCTTGAAGTGTTTTGTGGTAGTTGTGGATGAGGCTCTTTATCTCCTCAGATGGTAAAGCTGCCCATTCTTCTTGGTAAAAGCCTCCAGTTCCTGTAAATTCCTGGGCTTTCCTGCATGATCTGCGCTTTGCTTGAGTTCTCCCCAGAGCGGCTCAATGATATTGAGGTCCGGAGACTGAGAGGCCACTCCAGACCCTTCACTGTGTTCTGCTGTAGCCAATGGCAGGATGACTTGGCCTTGTGTTTTGGATCGTTGTTATGTTGGAACGTCCAGGTACGTCCCATGTGCAGCTTCTGGGCTGATGAGGGCACATTTGCCTCCAGTGTTTGCTGATAACGTGCTGCATTCATCTTTCCTTCACCTTTGATCAGGTTTCCTGCTGTGCTTTGTAGCTCACACATCCCCACATCATCAGCGATCCTCCTCCATGCTTTATGGTAGGAATGGTGTTCCTTCATCATAGGCCTTGTTGTCACTTCTCCAAATGTAACGTTTATGGTTGTGGCTATAAAGTTTGATTTTGGTCTCATCACTTCACTTTACCTTGTTCCAGCAGTTTGGAGCTTGTCTCTGTGCTGTTGGGTGTATTGTAGGTGCGATACTTTGTGGTATTTGTGCAGTAATGGTTTCTTCTGGAGACTCCACCATGCCGCCCATTTTTCTTCCAGCGCCTCCTTATTGTGCATCTTGAATCATCCACACCGCTAGTGTTCAGTGAGTCCTGCATTCTGCTGATGTTATTTGTGAGTTTTTCTTCCTGAACAATTTTCCTGGCAGCTGTGGGTGAAATGTTTGTTGGTACCTGATCGTGGTTTGGTTTTTAGAGAGACCCTGATTTCCCATTTGTTAATCACAGTTTGTACACTGCTGACTGCATTATCAATTCCTTGGATATCTTTTTGTATCCCTTTCCTGTTTTATACAGTTCAACTATCTTGTCCCGTAGATCTGTTGACAATTCTTTTGCTTTCCCCATGACTCACAATCCAGAAACATCAGTGGTCAAGAAAGTAAAACATCTGCAGGGGTATGTAAACTTTTGAGCACAACTGTATACAGTTAATATAAAGTCTACACACCCAGGAATTTGTCTTGTAGGGTTACTTTCACATTTGCGTTTAGTTTCTGTTCAGGAAGTTCAGGCAAACCTGAACTTTTTAACTTCAGGGTTTTTTTACTTTCACATCTGCGTTTTTTCAAATCCTGCAGAATTTCGCCGTTTTTGAAAAAAATGGATGCGGCAACATTGCGTTCTGTACAATGCATTGTTAAGGGAGGTCCAGATATGTGCGGTGACTTGTGTTTTCATAGCAACCGGTAAATCCAGCACTTCCGACACCGGACAAAAATCGCTGCTAACTGCGGATTTAAGACAACCCGAAAGTGCCGGATTTGCCGCCATGTCTCAATCTGTGGATGTGGATCTATTCGTGATGCATAATGTTGCCTCCACCTTGCCTCACTGTGGGGATGGGGATCTTTTGTTGATGCACAATGCTGCCTCCACCATGCCTCACTGTGAGGATGGTAATTTTTTGGTGATGCACAATGCTGCCTCTGCCATGCCTCACTGTGGTGATGGGGTTCTTTATGTGATATGCAGTGTTAGCCTTGCACCTTTTGGATTTGTGGCCAAAAACTCAACTATGGTCTCACCAAATCATAATACGTTATGCCACATGCTTTTGGCAGACTTGAGGAAGGCTTTGGCAAAACATAGCCAAGCTTGGATGTTTTTCTTTGCAAGTAAAAGTTTCCATCTTGCCACAATACTACGCAGAGCAGACATATGAAGAATACGGGGGATAATTGTTACATGTACTACATAACCAATACTTTACAGAAATTCCTGCAGCTCCTTTAATGTTGCTGTCAGCCTCTTGGCAACCTCCCGAACCAATTTTCATGACATTTCATCAATTTTAGAGGATGTCCAGTTGTAGGTAATGTAACCAAATTGAAACCTCTTCTTCATGATGTCATCAGTGTTATATCTAATGCCTTGGAAACATGTATATACTCTTCTCCTGACCGATACCATTCAAGATCACTTTGCTGTGTTGTTGGCTGTTTACAGACAATGGCTTTCGCTGTAAAATAAAACTAAGGAAAATCAAGAGAGCAGCAAACGTTCTCTGGGATGAATCATAATCGCTGTAAATGATGACGGCTGAATGCTGACTACTATATAACATGAGGCAGGGGTGTAACTACAACAGGTGCTGGGTTGCAATCGCACCCGAGCCCTGGAGCCTAGGGGGCCCCAAAAAGTCCTATTGCCCTATAGAAAAAGACTGATACTATTAAAGATATTAAATAATTGGGGGTCCCGTTGTGTTCAGAATCAGCCAATCACATTTCCGCCATGTTACATTGTTCTGTCTTTTTCCAAGTGTGATATTGTGTGGATTCCAGCTTACAGCGAACCTTGTCCACCTCCCCTGTAAACAGACTGTAGGGGTTCTGAAGTCTATATTCATTGAGGTGATGATGTGAACTTGATTGGTAAAAACAATAATACAAGCTATAGAATAATCAGTCAATACTGGGTACATTAAAGATACTAGCACTGCAGTAATATAACACAGAGTACAATGAACATCGGTATCAGGGGTAAAGGTCACTGCAGCAGGCTCTACTCTGTACAGAATGCATCTATATGTATACAGTGCAAGGATCATTGTGGCTAAGATAGATTCTACACAGTGGCTGTATAATAACCTACATACACAGATTCTTCACAAAAACACATCCAACTACATATAGTAAATGAAAATGCTAGAATGCAGGATTGCAGATCATGATATACCTCACTTCTATTTCACTCTGTGCAATGGCTGCAGCCTACACCTGCTTACACAGATCCCAGCATAAACATGTAACTGCATTTTACTCTTAGTGGAATCATCTGACAAGAGGAAAGTTATAGGAAGAGGGTAGAGGAGCCAGGGACATGTCTTATCCCTCAGAAGTTCAGCATCAGCAAGATGTCTGTGAGTCACTCAGTCTCCCTCTCTCAGAAGGAAGGAGGGGGCGGTCCCACATAGAATGATTCATTCTTAAAGTAGACATTCTCTTATGTATGGAGAAACAGGATATATGTGTATCTAGTGACCTCTATGGGTTGTAACTGGTATAAACTATGAACATTCTCTTTGCTGCACATAAATGGGCAGAACATACATAGTATCATCACTTGGCCTCCATCATTTACAGCAATTATGATTAACCCAGAGAAAGTTTTGTTGTTCTAGGAGGATTTTTCAAGATTTTCCTTTGTTGCATTTTTCAGGAAAAGCCATTGTCTATAAAGAGCCGACAACACAGCAAAGGGATCTCATGTTTGTTGACTGTTGTATCGAGTCCTTAGAGGCGAGCAGCTCTTTCCTTTAAATCCTTCCCAATTATATGAGGTGCTCACACTTAAGTCACTACGTTATTTTTAGTTTTTATGTATTTACTTAGCTGTTCTCATGCCTTGTGTGATCACTGCCTCCTTCTCTGGGTGCATCTGTCTGAGCTGTGTTAAGTTCCCAGGAGCAGCGCTCTAAAGGTACCGTTACATGATTCAATGTTGAAACGATCTCGGGGGTGCGCGGTCTTTAGGACATCTTTTTGACATCGTTGGTGAGATGTCACACGTGTAGATATCGTGCACGACGCACCAATGATGCAGCGAGCAGCGATCGCTCACACAACCCAGGAACGATACTTGTTCACTGTGGTGAATGGGAGAAGTCATTAACGACATCGTTATCACGGTGTCACACACAACGATGCAGCAGGTCGGCTGATCCAGGATCGTCTGATTACAGAACATGTTCTCAACTCTGCAATCAGCGATCCAACGATTTATCGTAGTCGTATCTCGGTGTCGCACACAACGACGTCCTAACGATGTCACTTCAATGACTCCAAACCCGTGACGTTTCAGCGATATCGTACCGTGTAACGGGGCCTTTACTGTACTGGCCCAGTGGATCCACAAATGGGACCAGGTGGTAAAGAACAGCTCTATAGGCTGGAGAGGATCCTGCATTGTGGTGCTGTCTGCGCTGCTTCTCTTTGCATCTTCGCAATCGTCAGATGAATCATGAATGTTTTCTTTTTTCAAAAATATTAACCATGAAACAGTGCGAAACCAAGAGCCGTCTCATACTTCTTTATAGGAAAATAAAAACTGTTTCCTTTGAGAATTATCACAAGACATGGAGTGAAATAGCCACATCCAAGACCGTCCAGGGCATGAAGAATAAAAGTAAGTTAAAAGGAATATTTTAGTGTAAAAGTGTCATATCTACTAGAATACTGCCTCCTATGTACAAGAATATAACTACTATAATACTGATCCTATATACAAGAATATAACTACTATAATA
Organism: Allobates femoralis; assembly: GCA_033576535.1. Classification (NCBI taxonomy): domain Eukaryota; kingdom Metazoa; phylum Chordata; class Amphibia; order Anura; family Aromobatidae; genus Allobates; species Allobates femoralis. Next base: position 116,415,449 of record JARQOC010000007.1, read on the forward strand.
CTGCTCCTATATACAAGAATATAACTACTATAATACTGCTCCTATATACAAGAATATAACTACTATAATACTGCCCCTATATACAAGAATATAACTACTATAATACTGCCCCTTATATACAGGAATATAACTACTATAATACTGCCTCATATGTACAAGAATATAACTACTATAATACTGTCCCTATGTACAAGAATATAACTACTATAATACTGCCCCTATATACAAGAATATAACTACTATAATACTGCTCCTATATACAAGAATATAACTACTATAATACTGCCCCTATATACAAGAATATAACTACTATAATACTGCCCCTATATACAAGAATATAACTACTATAATACTGCCCCTATATACAAGACTATAACTACTATAATACTGCTCCTATATACAAGAATATAACTACTATAATACTGCCCCTATATACAAGAATATAACTACTATAATACTGCCCCTATATACAAGAATATAACTACTATAATACTGCTCCTATATATAAGAATATAACTACTATAATACTGTCCCTATGTACAAGAATATATCTACTATAATACTGCTCCTATATACAAGAATATAACTACTATAATACTGCTCCTATATACAAGAATATAACTACTATAATACTGCTCCTATATACAAGAATATAACTACTATAGCACTGCCCCTATATACAAGAATATAACTACTATAATACTGCCCCTATATACAAGAATATAACTACTATAATACTGCTCCTATATACAAGAATATAACTACTATAATACCGCCCCTATGTACAAGAATATAACTACTATAATACTGCCCCTATATACAAGAATATAACTACTATAATACTGCTCCTATATACAAGAATATATCTACTATAATACTGCCCCTATATACAAGAATATAACTACTATAATACTGTCCCTATATACAAGAATATAACTACTATAATACTGCCCCTATATACAAGAATATAACTACTATAATACTGCTCCTATGTACAAGAATATAACTACAATAATACTGCCCCTATATACAAGAATATAACTACTATAATACTGCTGCTATATACAAGAATATAACTACTATAATACTGCCCCTATGTACAAGAATATAACTACTATAATACTGCTCCTATATACAAGAATATAACTACTATAATACTGCCCCTATATACAATAATATAACTACTATAATACTGCCCCTATATACAAGAATATAACCACTATAATACTGCTCCTATATACAAGAATATAACTACTATAATACTGCCCCCATATATATACAAGAATATAACTACTATAAAATACTGCTCCTATATACAAGAATATAACTACTATAATACTGCTCCTATATACAAGAATATAACTACTATAATACTGCTCCTATATACAAGAATATAACTACTATAATACTGCCCCTATGTACAAGAATATAACTACTATAATAATGCCCCTATATACAAGAATATAACTACTATAATACTGCCCCCATATATATACAAGAATATAACTACTATAATACTGCTCCTATATGCAAGAATATAACTACTATAATACTGACCCTATATACAAGAATATAACTACTATAATACTGCTCCTATATACAAGAATATAACTACTATAATACTGCTCCTATATACAAGAATATAACTACTATAATACTGCCCCTATATACAAGAATATAACTACTATAATACTGCTCCTATGTACAAGAATATAACTACTATAATACTGCCCCTATATACAAGAATACAACTACTATAATACTGCCCTTATATACAAGAATATAACTACTATAATACTGCTCCTATATACAAGAATATAACTACTATAATACTGCTCCTATATACAAGAATATAACTACTATAATACTGCTCCTATATACAAGAATATAACTACTATAATACTGCTCCTATGTACAGGAATATAACTACTATAATACTGCTCCTATATGCAAGAATATAACTACTATAATACTGCCCCTATGTACAAGAATATAACTACTATAATACTGCCCCTATATACAAGAATACAACTACTATAATACTGCCCTTATATACAAGAATATAACTACTATAATACTGCTCCTATATACAAGAATATAACTACTATAATACTGCTCCTATATACAAGAATATAACTACTATAATGCTGCTCCTATATACAAGAATATATCTACTATAATACTGCTCCTATATACAACAATATAACTACTATAATACTGCTCCTATATACAGAATATAACTACTATAATACTGCCCCTATATACAAGAATATAACTACTATAATACTGCTCCTATGTACAAGAATATAACTACTATAATACTGCTCCTATATACAAGAATATAACTACTATAATACTGTCCCCTATATATACAAGAATATAACTACTATAATACTGCTCCTATATACAAGAATATAACTACTATAATACTGCTCCTATATACAAGAATATAACTACTATAATACTGCTCCTATATACAAGAATATAACTACTATAATACTGCTCCTATATACAAGAATATAAACTACTATAATACTGCCCCCTATATACAAGAATATAACTACTATAATACTGCTCCTATATACAAGAATATAACTACTATAATACTGCCCCCTATATACAAGAATATAACTACTATAATACTGCTCCTATATACAAGAATATAACTACTATAATACTGCTCCTATATACAAGAATATAACTACTATAATGCTGCTCCTATATACAAGAATATATCTACTATAATGCTGCTCCTATATACAACAATATAACTACTATAATACTGCTCCTATATACAAGAATATAACTACTATAATACTGCTCCTATATACAAGAATATAACTACTATAATACTGCCCCTATATACAAGAATATAACTACTATAATACTGCTCCTATATACAAGAATATATCTACTATAATACTGCCCCCTATATACAAGAATATAACTACTATAATACTGCTCCTATATACAAGAATATAACTACTATAATACTGCCCCTATATACAAGAATATAACTACTATAATACTGCCCCTATGTACAAGAATATAACTACTATAATACTGCTCCTATATACAAGAATATAACTACTATAATACTGCTCCTATATACAAGAATATAACTACTATAATACTGCCCCTATATACAAGAATATAACTACTATAATACTGCCCCATATATAAAATATAACTACTATAATACTGCTCCTATATACAAGAATATAACTACTATAATACTGCCCCTATATACAAAAGAATATATACTACTATAATACTGCTCCTATATACAAGAATATAACTACTATAATACTGCTCCTATATACAAGAATATAACTACTATAATACTGCCCTATATACAAGAATATAACTACTATAATACTGCCCCTATATACAAGAATATAACTACTATAATACTGCTCCTATATACAAGAATATAACTACTATAATACTGCCCCTATATACAAAGAATATAACTACTATAATACTGCTCCTATATACAAGAGTATAACTACTGTAATACTGCTCCTATATACAAGAATATAACTACTGTAATACTGCTCCTATATACAAGAATATAACTACTATAATACTGCTCCTATATACAAGAATATAACTACTATAATACTGCTCCTATATACAAGAGTATAACTACTATAATACTGCCCCTATATACAAGAATATAACTACTATAATACTGCCCCTATATACAAGAATATAACTACTATAATGCTGCCCCTATATACAAGAATATAACTACTATAATACTGCCCCTATATACAAGAATATAACTACTATAATACTGCCCCTATATACAAGAATATAACTACTATAATGTTGCCCCTATATACAAGAATATAACTACTATAATACTGCCCCTATACACAAGAATATAACTACTATAATACTGCCCCTATATACAAGAATATAACTACTATAATACTGCCCCTATATACAAGAATATAACTACTATAATGTTGCCCCTATATACAAGAATATAACTACTATAATACTGCTCCTATATACAAGAATATAACTACTATAATACTGCCCCTATATACAAGAATATAACTACTATAATACTGCCCCTATATACAAGAATATAACTACTATAATACTGCTCCTATGTACAAGAATATAACTACTATAATACTGCTCCTATATACAAGACTATAACTACTATAATACTGCTCCTATATACAAGAATATAACTACTATAATACTGCTCCTATATACAAGACTATAACTACTATAATACTGCTCCTATGTACAAGAATATAACTACTATAATACTGCTCCTATATACAAGAATATTACTACTATAATACTGCTCCTATATACAAGAATATTACTACTATAATACTGCTCCTATATACAAGAATATAACTACTATAATACTGCTCCTATATACAAGACTATAACTACTATAATACTGCTCCTATATACAAGAATATAACTACTATAATACTGCTCCTAAATATAAGAGTATAACTACTATAATACTGCCCCTATATACAAGAATATAACTACTATAATACTGCTCCTATATACAAGAATATAACTACTATAATACTGCTCCTATGTACAAGAATATAACTACTATAATACTGCTCCTATATACAAGACTATAACTACTATAATACTGCTCCTATATACAAGAATATAACTACTATAATACTGCTCCTATATACAAGACTATAACTACTATAATACTGCTCCTATGTACAAGAATATAACTACTATAATACTGCTCCTATATACAAGAATATTACTACTATAATACTGCTCCTATATACAAGAATATTACTACTATAATACTGCTCCTATATACAAGAATATAACTACTATAATACTGCTCCTATATACAAGACTATAACTACTATAATACTGCTCCTATATACAAGAATATAACTACTATAATACTGCTCCTAAATATAAGAGTATAACTACTATAATACTGCCCCTATATACAAGAATATAACTACTATAATACTGCCCCTATATACAAGAATATAACTACTATAATACTGCTCCTATGTACAATAATGTAGGTTTCTTCACATGCTGAATAACTTTTCCTTTTCAATCTTCTTTGTCTATTACAGAATACAGAGAAATAGAATCAAGAATGTTTTCTGAAGAAACAGACGAGATGAAGCGCGGAGATAACAGGTAATCAGGCCTCTATCATTATACGGCAGAGTATGTGCAGCTTATAGCGGTTATATGTATGTGAGCTTTATCAGGTCGTGCCCCGGTTATTGCAGTGATCGATGATGTATTCTGTATCTGCAGATTCCACATCATTATTCATGGGCGTCTCAGTGACCGTATAAGAACAATTCCTTCTCCAGCAGAGGCTGACGCTCAGCGATGTGCGCTGTGCAGGCTGTCAGGTACGAGGTGTCAGGTGTAAATGTATGTAAAGTGCTGTGGAATTTATAGCGTCATATAATGAATAAATATTATTATTCTGTATACTTCACCATCCATTTATAAAGTTTAGAGGCACAATAATGTATGAAAGTTAGACCTGTAATTCTCAGCAGTGGACACTAGAGGGCAGAGTGGTGTAAGAAATCCTGCACACAAGTGGGCATTTCTCCAATATTGTCCTAAAATTGCTGACTCCAATATTAATGACGACGGGTTTTTGATTCACTTTTGTCAAATTCATATTTAGTTGTGTCTATATCCCTCCTAATTAGGGGCGTAACTACAAAAGGTGCAGGGGTCACGATCACACCCGAGCCCTGGAGCCTACAGGGCCCCAAAAGTCCCTTTGGTCTATAGAAAAAGACTAATTATATTAAAGATTTGCAACAATTGGGGGCCCCGTTGGAGCTTTTGCATCAGGGCCCATGTGCCTCAAGTTACGCCACTGCTCCTAATGTGTCAGGAAGCTGAGATATGAGGAGCTGTTTGTCGAGCTATAAGCTGCTGTTTGTCCTGTGCTGATGGTGATATGGAGGGATTTAATTGATCTAATATTTTTTGCTCTTTTTCCATCAGAAAGTCACTTATTAGGATCCATCGCAGATGTGGAATCGGAGACAGAAAGTGATAGAAGGCGTCAGACAGACGACAGGACGACGCCGGATCACAAATCTGATGGAAATGCCGAACCACTGGAAGACGAAGTGGACAGACTGGTGGCCTGGACTGCAAATCTCAGTACTGACACCCTGGAAGACTGATGACACAGCGAGTGTGTGAGCTGAATTGTGATTACAGCTCTGGAGAATAACGAAGAAAGTTGTAGGATAAACCATTGTATTTCCTTCTTACTTTGTACCAAACAACATCTCTTGCAGCAGATTCAGATCCGGATCCCGATGTACATGATGCGCTCACCGGTGTCTGAACTCGTGGTGAAAATAAACATTGTGATTTTGTAATAAACTTCACTAACTGGAGAGTGATGTTCCTCTATTCCACCACAAGGTGGCGACATCTTACAGGATATCTTTGCTGAGCTTGTATGTCAGTTGTGCTGTTATTGGGGGGTAGGGGGGGTAAGGGTCATTGTGGATGTGATGATGAGCGCCCTCCCTGCACATAAGTGATCACTGCAATCTGGATGAGGCAGGTTTTTAATTTTCCATACAAGCAAATTGTGTGAGTTCTGGGGCAGAATGAAGGGATTGGCAACATCTGCAGTAACCTCAAGATATCTCCAGTCATTCAAGTGCACAGTGCTGCTGAGGTGCAGTGCCTGACACCGCCACACGGGCGGGAGGGGAGCTGTGTTGGGTAATGGAGTTTTGGATCTGCTGAACCTCCTCATCCTGTATGACCAAATGCATTACTATGAATTTATATAACCGGGGTATGAAGTCATTTCTTGGTCTGGACAGGGGTCGGATTAATTTGGGGATTTGGACTGGGGTCTGAAAGGATATGATCTGGATACAATGGTATTTAACATTCTAATGTACTTCTGTTACCAAACCTTCTCCAGTGCCCCCTCCTCGCCATTCCCAAACCTTCTCCAGTGCCCCCTCCTCCTCATTCCCAAACCTTCACCAGCGCCCCATCCTCACCATTCCCAAACCTTCTCCAGCGCCCCCTCCTCACTATTCCCAAACCTTCTCCAGCGCCCCCTCCTCGCCATTCCCAAACCTTCTCCAACGCCCCCTCCTTGCCATTCCCAGACCTTCACCAGCCCCTCTCGCCATTCCCAAACCTTCTCCAAGGCCCCCTCCTCGCCATTCCCAAACCTTCTCCAACGCCCCCTCCTCGCCATTCCCAAACTTCACCAGAGGCCCCCTCCTCGCCATTCCCAAACCTTCACCAGCGCCCCTCCTCGCCATTCCCAAACCTTCACCAGCGCCCCCTCCTCGCCATTCCCAAACCTTCTCCAGTGCCCCCTCCTCGCCATTCCCAAACCTTCTCCAGCGCCCCCTCCTCCCATTCCCAAACCTTCTCCAGCGCCCCCTCCTCACCATTCCCAAACCTTCACCAGCGCCCCCTCCTCCCATTCCCAAACCTTCTCCAACGCCCCCTCCTTGCCATTCCCAGACCTTCACCAGTGCCCCCTCCTCGCCATTCACAAACCTTCTCCAACGCCCCCTCCTCGCCATTCACCAAACCTTCTCCAACGCCCCCTCCTTGCCATTCCCAAACCTTCACCAAGGCCCCCTCCTCGCCATTCCCAAACCTTCACCAGCGCCCCCTCCTCGCCATTCCCAAACCTTCACCAGCGCCCCCTCCTCGCCATTCCCAAACCTTCTCCAGTGCCCCCTCCTCGCCATTCCCAAACCTTCTCCAGCGCCCCCTCCTCCATCCATTCCCAGACCTCTCTACTTCCACCGCCCCCTCCTCACCATTCCCAAACCTTTACCAGCGCCCCCTCCTCACTATTCCCAAACCTTCTCCAGCGCCCCCTCCTCACCATTCCCAAACTTCCAGCGCCCACTCCTCACCATTCCCAAACCTTCTCCAGTGCCCCCTCCTTGCCATTCCCAAACCTTCTCCAGCACCCCCTCCTCACTCTCAGCAGCTCCGCACCCCTTTAAGATCTGATCCCTTTAAACCTATAGGTATTTTGTGGGGTGAGAACTCATTTAGGGTCTTGTCTGGGAGGTGAAGGCGCTCAGTTCTGGGGTCTCAGTTAATTTTAGGGGTCTGAACTAATTCTTCATCTAAGGTCTGAATAAATGTAGAGGTTTAGTCTGAAGTCTCAACTCATCGAGGGGTGTGGTGTAGGGTCTGTAATAATTTAGGGGTCTTAGTCTAAGTTCTGCATTGGAAAAGGGACCAGTCTGGGGATATGAAGGAATGTAGCGGAGGGGTGTGGGTGTGAGTTGATTTTGGGGTCCAGTCTGGGGTCTTATCTTAGATCTGAACGCCCTTCGGGGTCGGATCCGTGATCGGGGGACAATCTAGGGTCCACTCTGGGATCTTGATACATTTTATATGGGATGGGGGGTGTCTCTTCTCTAATCTTCACCCCGTTACTCCCCGTCTTCTGCTCCAGAATATTTTCACTGTATTTTTTCCTTTAAACAAAAAATGTGAAGTAATTAAATTACTCTGGAAATAAAAGTCGTCTGCAGATCTCCCACCGTCTTCCAAGACCGCGGTCACGTGACGTCCTCAGATCCACAACGAGGGATTTATGACCTGGAATGTGTCAGATGTGCGGAGCTAATTCAATCATCGGAAAATAAAAGCCGGGTGTTCAATGTCTGGTGTTATTAGTGAGACAAGAGGCGAAACTACAAGGGCTTTATTGTAGGGCGGATAATAAACCTCATACAAGGACAAGGGTACAGAGGGGAGCACTGCAGACACTGCACCAGCAGAATAGTGAGTGCAGCTCTGGAGTATAATACAGGAGATAACTCAGGATCAGTAATGTAATGTATGTACACAGTGACTGCACCAGCAGAATAGTGAGTGCAGCTCTGGAGTATAATACAGGAGGTAACTCAGGATCAGTAATGTAATGTATGTACACAGTGACTGCACCAGCATAATAGTGAGTGCAGCTCTGGAGTATAATACAGGAGGTAACTCAGGATCAGTAATGTAATGTATGTACACAGTGACTGCACCAGCAGAATAGTGAGTGCAGCTCTGGAGTATAATACAGGAGGTAACTCAGGATCAGTAATGTAATGTATGTACACAGTGACTGCACCAGCAGAATAGTGAGTGCAGCTCTGGAGTATAATACAGGAGGTAACTCAGGATCAGTAATGTAATGTATGTACACAGTGACTGCACCAGCAGAATAGTGAGTGCAGCTCTGGAGTATAATACAGGAGGTAACTCAGGATCAGTAATGTAATGTATGTACACAGTGACTGCACCAGCAGAATAGTGAGTGCAGCTCTGGAGGATAATACAGGAGGTAACTCAGGATCAGTAATGTAATGTATGTACACAGTGACTGCACCAGCAGAATAGTGAGTGCAGCTCTGGAGTATAATACAGGAGGTAACTCAGGATCAGTAATGTAATGTATGTACACAGTGACTGCACCAGCAGAATAGTGAGTGCAGCTCTGGAGTATAATACAGGAGGTAACTCAGGATCAGTAATGTAATGTATGTACACAGTGACTGCACCAGCAGAATAGTGAGTGCAGCTCTGGAGTATAATACAGGAGGTAACTCAGGATCAGTAATGTAATGTATGTACACAGTGACTGCACCAGCAGAATAGTGAGTGCAGCTCTGGAGTATAATACAGGAGGTAACTCAGGATCAGTAATGTAATGTATGTACACAGTGACTGCACCAGCAGAATAGTGAGTGCAGCTCTGGAGTATAATACAGGAGGTAACTCAGGATCAGTAATGTAATGTATGTACACAGTGACTGCACCAGCAGAATAGTGAGTGCAGCTCTGGAGTATAATACAGGAGGTAACTCAGGATCAGTAATGTAATGTATGTACACAGTGACTGCACCAGCAGAATAGTGAGTGCAGCTCTGGAGTATAATACAGAGGTAACTCAGGATCAGTAATGTAATGTATGTACACAGTGACTGCACCAGCAGAATAAGTGAGTGCAGCTCTGGAGTAATAATACAGGAGGTAACTCAGGATCAGTAATGTAATGTATGTACACAGTGACTGCACCAGCAGAATAGTGAGTGCAGCTCTGGAGATAATACAGGAGGTAACTCAGGATCAGTAATGTAATGTATGTACACAGTGACTGCACCAGCAGAATAGTGAGTGCAGCTCTGGGATAATACGGGAGGTAACTCAGGATCAGTAATGTAATGTATGTACACAGTGACTGCACCAGCAGAATAGTGAGTGCAGCTCTGGAGTATAATACAGGAGTAACTCAGGATCAGTAATGAGTATGTACACAGTGACTGCACCAGCAGAATAGTGAGTGCAGCTCTGGAGTATAATACAGGAGGTAACTCAGGATCAGTAATGTAATGTAGTACACAGTGACTCACCAGCAGAATATGAGTGCAGCTCTGGAGTATAATACAGGAGGTAACTCAGGATCAGTAATGTAATGTTGTACACAGTGACGCACCAGCAGAATATGAGTGCAGCTCTGGAGATAATACAGAGGTAACTCAGGATCATAATGTAATGTATGTACACAGTGACTGCACCAGCAGAATATGAGTGCAGCTCTGGAGGAAATACAGGAGGTAACTCAGGATCAGTAATGTATGTATGTACACAGTGACTGCACCACAGAATAGTGAGTGCAGCTCTGGAGTATAATACAGGGGTAACTCAGGATCAGTAATTAATGTATGTACACAGTGACTGCACCACAGAATATGAGTGCAGCTCTGGAATAATACAGGAGGTAACTCAGGATCAGTATGTAATGTACACAGTGACTGCACCAGCAGAATAGTGAGTGCAGCTCTGAGATAATACAGGAGGTAACTCAGGATCAGTAATGTAAGATGTACACAGTGACTGCACCACAGAATATGAGTGCAGCTCTGGAGATAATACAGGAGTAACTCAGATCAGTAATGTAATGTATGTACACAGTGACTGCACCAGCAGAATAGTGAGTGCAGCTCTGGAGATAATACAGGAGTAACTCAGGATCAGTAATGTAATGTACACAGTGACGCACCAGCAGAATAGTGAGTGCAGCTCTGGAGTATAATACAGGAGTAACTCAGACATGTAATGTATGTACACAGTGACTGCACCAGCAGAATAGAGTGCAGCTCTGGAGGATATACAGGAGGTAACTCAGATCAGTAATGTAATATGTACACAGTACGCACCAGCAGAATAGTGAGTGCAGCTCTGAGATAATACAGGAGGTAACTCAGATCAGTAATGTAATGTATGTACACAGTGACTGCACCAGCAGAATAGTGAGTGCAGCTCTGAGATAATACAGGAGTAACTCAGGATCAGTAATGTAATGTATGTACACAGTGACTGCACCAGCAGAATAGTGAGTGCAGCTCTGGAGTATAATACAGGAGGTAACTCAGGATCAGTAATGTAATGTATGTACACAGTGACTGCACCAGCAGAATAGTGAGTGCAGCTCTGGAGTATAATACAGGAGGTAACTCAGGATCAGTAATGTAATGTATGTACACAGTGACTGCACCAGCAGAATAGTGAGTGCAGCTCTGGAGTATAATACAGGAGGTAACTCAGGATCAGTAATGTAATGTATGTACACAGTGACTACACCAGCAGAATAGTGAGTGCAGCTCTGGAGTATAATACAGGAGGTAACTCAGGATCAGTAATGTAATGTATGTACACAGTGACTGCACCAGCAGAATATGTGAGTGCAGCTCTGGAGAATAATACAGGAGGTAACTCAGGATCAGTAATGTAATGTATGTACACAGTGACTACACCAGCAGAATAGTGAGTGCAGCTCTGGAGTATAATACAGGAGGTAACTCAGGATCAGTAATGTAATGTATGTACACAGTGACTACACCAGCAGAATAGATAATTCTGGGCATCACGATGGAGTTGTGGAGTTTTATTTCGGGGCGTTTTACGCCTTTTGTGTGGAGTGAGACATGTCAGGACAGATCCGGCTTTTATCTTCGTGTTGTTTGTTCTGTCTGTGGAGACTGATATCATCGAGGTCGTCCAGAGATGATTAACTCACACGTCACCTTCTATGGACTGGATTCCCTTCATCTCTTCGGGTCCGGTCATCGCGGCGGCTCCATTTATTTGGGGGATCGATAACCCTCAAAAGTAGAAGCAACATGAAAAAAGACACATGTGGAGCCCCATAATATTAGGGGGAACCACAGCACGTCAGTATCTAAAGTCTGATCTCTGATGGACGTATCGTCTACACATAGCTTCATTGGTTTTTAAAAGATTTTAAACTTTTTAATGATTTTTCATATGATACATATGTAAATATTTGTTTGTGAATTTAAAATAAACACCCGAGACTTTGTTACTAAGACGGCATGAAGCAAAAAGTGGAGCGCCGAGTCTATCCTTAAGAATAGTCATACACATATATATCTGTTTATTATAGATCATATATACGACACACGGTGCCCCCCAGACTTATAGCAGCAAACCCACCCGCTACATTTAATAGTTTGCTCCGGCGTATAAACAATTTTATGTATGCGAGGATTTGGAAAATAGCGGATAAGCACCTGATGCAGCGGGAGGTGACAGTGCCGGTGTACTCTAGATGTGGCTGCGGGATCTGTTATAACACCGCTACAATCTTCTCCAGCTGCGTTGAAATGCGTCGGCTGCGGTTTCTGCAGTGTGGACGCGCCTGTACTGTGTGACTGTTTCCGGTTGTTGCTGTTCCTTCTATCAGAGCTGGAGGTGATGGATGTGTGATGGGGTCAGGGATCTTTCCTTGCTCGTGTCTCTGCGTCTCGGCCGCACATCGTCGCTGCGTTACGTTATTCTCATTTTCTACTTTATATTATTGTTTTTATTTCACGTTATTTATTTTTGGAGGATTCTTCACCGCAAAAATGCAAAACAACATTCCTCTGTTACAGGAACAATTTTAATTTCTATCACATGGTTTTTTGTAATGTTTTTTTCCTTTTCTACAATTTGAGAAATTATGTATTTACAATGTAACCGTAAATCATAAAGCTGGAATTGTCTGAAGTCAGCTGACTTATGGGAAACAACCACGTTCATAATGAGTCTGGATGAAAGATCAGCTCCATCCTAGAAAACAGGCAAATTTGCCAATTTTGCAGGATTAAATAGCAGCAAATCTACATATTACAAGGAGTCCTGCACTACAAAGACAGAAAGGTCAGTTATACAGTCCTGTCTGTCTGCAGTCACCACTAGGGGGAGCTCCCTGTATACAGAGATACATGATAAGATCCTGTCTGCAGTCACCACTAGGGGGAGCTCCCTGTATACATAAATACATAATAAGATTCTGTCTGCAGCCACCACTAGGGGGAGCTCACTGTATACAGAGATACATGATAAGATTCTGTCTGCAGTCACCACTAGGGGGAGCTCCCTGTATACAGAGATACATGATAAGATTCTGTCTGCAGTCACCACTAGGGGGAGCTCCCTGTATACAAAGATACATGATAATATACTGTCTGCAGTCACCACTAGGGGGAGCTCCCTGTATACAGAGATACATGATAAGATCCTGTCTGCAGTCACCACTAGGGGGAGCTCCCTGTATACAGAGATTCATGATAAGATTCTGTCTGCAGCCACCACTAGGGGGAGCTCACTGTATACAGAGATACATGATAAGATTCTGTCTGCAGTCACCACTAGGGGGAGCTCCCTGTATACAGAGATATATGATAAGATTCTGTCTGCAGCCACCACTATGGGGAGCTCCCTGTATACAGAGATATATGATATGATTCTGTCTGCCATCACCACTAGGGGGAGCTCCCTGTATACAGAGATATATGATAAGATTCTATCTGCAGCCACCACTAGGGGAGCTCCCTATATACAGAGATACATGATGAGATTCTGTCTGCAGCCACCACTAGGGGAGCTCCCTGTATACAGAGATACATGATGAGATTCTGTCTGCAGCCACCACTAGGGGGTGCCACCTGTATACAGAGATACATGATGAGATTCTGTCTGCAGCCACCACTAGGGGGAGCTCACTGTATACAGAGATACATGATAAGATTCTGTCTGCAGTCACCACTAGGGGGAGCTCCCTGTATACAGAGATATATAATAAGATTCTGTCTGCAGCCACCACTAGGGGGAGCTCCCTGTATACAGAGATATATGATATGATTCTGTCTGCCATCACCACTAGGGGGAGCTCCCTGTATACAGAGATATATGATAAGATTCTATCTGCAGCCACCACTAGGGGGAGCTCCCTGTATACAGAGATACATGATGAGATTCTGTCTGCAGCCACCACTAGGGGGTGCCACCTGTATACAGAGATACATGATGAGATTCTGTCTGCAGCCACCACTAGGGGGAGCTCCCTGTATACAGAGATACATGATAAGATCCTGTCTGCAGCCACCACTAGGGGGTGCCACCTGTATACAGAGATACATGATGAGATTCTGTCTGCAGTCACCACTAGGGGGAGCTCCCTGTATATAGAGATACATGATAAGATCTTGTCTGCAGTCACCACTAGGGGGAGCTCCCTGTATACAGAGATACATGATAAGATCTTGTCTGCAGTCACCACTAGGGGGAGCTCCCTGTATACAGAGATACATGATAAGATTCTGTCTTTGGCCCCTTTCACACTAGAGTGGTTTACAATTTAAGGCAGATGCGGCAGGTCGCACTTGTGGCACACTTGCGGCAAGCCCCATGCATTGTCTATGGGGCTTGCAGCTGGTGCGGCCGCCAAAAAAAATGCAGTCAGCAGCCGCAAATGCCACACCCTAGTGGTGTCTGCAGACAGGATATTTTCATGTATCTCTGTATAAAGGGAGCTCCCCCTAGTGGTGTCTGCAGACAGGATATTATCATGTATCTCTGTATAAAGGGAGCTCCCCCTAGTGGTGACTGCAGACAGAATCTTATGTATCTCTGTATACAGGGAGCTCCCCCTAGTGGTGTCTGCAGACAGGATATTATCATGTATCTCTGTATACAGGGAGCTCCCCCTAGTGGTGACTGCAGGAAGATCCATTTTTAGCATTTCATTTTACGTTTGCAGCTTTGTGTTAGGAAAAACTGAGATTTAATTGGTACAAAGACATATTACTGTATGAAACACAATCAGAATGTAAGATATATATTGTTGGAAAAAAATAGTGGTGTAGTAAATAAGGCATGACAGCATATCTACCATGGGCAGCTCTTCAGCTATGTACAACATTTCACTTCAACTCTCAACATTAATGGTGTAACTTGAAGCTCAGGGGCCCCGATGTGAAAGCTCCAACGGGGCCCCCAATTATTGCAAGTCTTCAGTATTATTTGACTTTTTCTATAGGTCAAACAGACTTTTGGGGCCCCCCTAGTCTCCAGGGCCCGAGTGCCAGTGCATTCCCTGCACCTATGTGATGCCGCTGCTCAGATGGACCTGGCATTCTGCAAAGTTGGGAAACACTTTGGCAGAGTTTCTGTAAGTTTCGGCTTAATGACTTTATGATGCCGAGATCTGTCCTGGCATCGACCCAACAGGAAAGTCGGATCGGGTTCCACTAAACTGTATTCAGATGTTGCAGAGCGGGGGAGGGGGGAGACGCGCTGATGCACAATTGTTGGTGGAGAATGCAAATAATTCACAAATCGCCAGCGGAGACTTTGCAACGTAATGTTTAATAGATGGTTTATTATCTGCAAGAGATAATATTCAGAAATCATATAAAAAATAAAGGATAAAATGAAGCGACTGCTCCAACTATAATGTATGGAAATCCACAGATCAAGAATGTGCAGAGTGTGATGCCGGAGAACTACAACCTCCACAGCTGCTGAGCGCTCATTACAGGCACTGGAGAGGATAGGAGGTGTAGTGCTGGCATATGCAAAGCCATACAGCCGGTATAACCTGGGCATCTCCTGTATATAATTATATATGTACAGCCGGTATAACCTGGGCATCTCCTGTATATAATTATATATGTACAGCCGGTATAACCTGGACATCTCCTGTATATAATTATATATGTACAGCCGATATAACCTGGACATCTCCTGCATATAATTATATATGTACAGCTGGTATAACCTGGGCATCTCCTGTATATAATTATATATGTACAGCCGGTATAACCTGGGCATCTCCTGTGTATAATTATATATGTACAGCCGATATAACCTGGACATCTCCTGCATATAATTATATATGTACAGCCGGTATAACCTGGGCATCTCCTGTATATAATTATATATGTACAGCCGATATAACCTGGACATCTCCTGCATATAATTATATATGTACAGCCGGTATAACCTGGGCATCTCCTGTGTATAATTATATATGTACAGCCGGTATCACCTGGGCATCACCTGTGTATAATTATATATGTACAGCCGATATAACCTGGACATCTCCTGCATATAATTATATATGTACAGCCAGTATAACCTGGACATCTCCTGCATATAATTATATATGTACAGCTGGTATAACCTGGGCATCTCCTGTATATAATTATATATGTACAGCCGGTATAACCTGGGCATCTCCTGTGTATAATTATATATGTACAGCCGATATAACCTGGACATCTCCTGCATATAATTATATATGTACAGCCAGTATAACCTGGGCATCTCCTGTATATAATTATATATGTACAGCCGGTATAACCTGGGCATCTCCTGTATATGATTATATATGTACAGCCGGTATAACCTGGACATCTCCTGTATATAATTATATATGTACAGCCGGTATAACCTGGACATCTCCTGTATATAATTATATAAGTACAGCCAGTATAACCTGGGCATCTCCTGTATATAATTATATATGTACAGCTGGTATAACCTGGGCATCTCCTGTGTATAATTATATATGTACAGCCGATATAACCTGGACATCTCCTGCATATAATTATATATGTACAGCTGGTATAACCTGGACATCTCCTGCATATAATTAAATATGTACAGCTGGTATAACCTGGCCATCTCCTGTATATAATTATGTGGCACCCCAGGGTCCAAGTGCCTCAGTGTCATTATTGCCCCCGGGTGGTAGTGTCACGCTTGAGAGCAACGGAGGGACTTCACACCAGGCAAAACTCAAAGCACACAACACCTTTCTGCCTCCAGGCCTGAAGGGGGAGACCAAGACCCGGGTTCAGGGGAGCTCCCCTATAAATTCTGGTCTGGGGCGGAGTCAGTCAGTTCAGTTCCTATAATGACTGGGGACGATATCCTGTGGACTGGAGCGGTGCTAAACTTATCCCAGGGTAGCTAAGCCTAGCATGAGGGACCAAGGCAAGAGTCTGAGAAAGTGGAGAGGAGCCCGGGAAGCGGAGCGGTGTCGTGCTCACCCTGGAGGAACAGCACCACAGAAAGGACACCGGAGTCCGAGACTGTGCAGGGCCTAATGACCCAGCAGCCAATACCGGAAGGTGGTGGATTCCAAGTCCCTCAGCCACCCTGTGCCCGGAGGTAAAACAGCATAGAGAGCCCAGGAACAGCCGCCTGAGACGTGGGGCTAGAGAAGGACTCGAGTTGCCTGCCATACCGGCACCCAACAGGAGAAAGAGGGCCAGCAGCATAGCAAAAGCAGCAACAGAGCGCAGTAAGAAGGCCTCAGAACTTGCCGGGTGAGGAGAACTCTAAGTTAAACTGAGTCCTTGCACCTGAGAGTAACACCTGTCGGAATAACAGTGCACTAGCAAAAAGACTGAGAAACCAACAAACCATGAGTCTGTCTGTTGCTTTGCGCCCGCCATCCTGCACACTACACCCTTACTACATCCACTGCCCCGGGGATCCGCTCCGCCCGTGGGAAGCCGCTCTATCCCAGCTGCTCGTCCATCACTCCCGGAGGTTTTGCAGCAGGGGTGGCCACTAATAGCCACATACCACGGGTGGCGTCACGAATAACTATCCCTATCATCATCCCTTTTCCCTACTACGCCAGAATCTTTCCCTTTTAAAAGCTGCACCCAGGGCCACGGAGCCTTGTCTCCACCCCTGTGACTCACTGGAACAATACAATAGCCCGATTCAGAGTACCCCAAACCCTGGGTTCACAGCTTTCCGGCATCACAAACAGGATCTTGTGCCTGACGTATACAGGTACTGTGTGCCATGACCTTTATTGAACTGTGTGTTTTTGACTGTAGCCATTGTTGAGACGCGAGGCGCGCAGGAAGCCGAGGGGGCATGTCTTCATGGGCAGTACCCTCCAAAGAGCGCAAAGCAAGGCCCAACCTGCGCTCTGATGACATCCGGTGGGGACGAGAAACCCAGTCCCACCGGCGGAACTAAAGCTGAACATCCCCACGGACGTGAAGGACCGGGAGGAAAATGTCGGAGCCTGCATGGAGGGTGGTCACAGCTGAGCCTGCTGTACCAAATGCAGTCCCAGGAGTAGACAGAGCGCCCGCCGCGGTACAAGCCTTCTCACCGGTAATGCCGTTCCTAATGCCGTACACGCCTGGAACTATGTGGTTGCCGCAATACTCAGGGGATCCAAGTACCCTGACTTACTTCAGGGATAGACTGGACAGTTATTATCGAGTGTACCCCCTTGACGGAAGATCAGCGAGTCAGTATACTAATGGGATAATTAACTGGTGCAGCCCAGCGGGAGGTAAAATCCTGGCCGAAACTGACAAAGACACATGTAATCGCCAGGCTGACAGTTACTTTTGATACTAGTACCACTGAAAAAGTGAAAATAAGACTATTTGGGTGTAGGCAAAAGCCGCAGGAGAGCGCAAGAGACTTTGCATTAAATTTACAGGAAACGCTCAGGGCATTGAAACAGACCTAATCTGGTGCAAGAAAAAAACAAATTGCTGATTGACCAGTTTTTTGATGGACTTCTTTCCCCTGCCCATAGAGTGCAACGGTGCATGATGACTATACAAAGCCCTGATCTGGACTTTGTGCAGTTTAAGGAACCAGCTATTCGTATCTTGCAAGAAGAAGCACCCTGTGTTAATGAGCCGGCACTACGCTTGGCCATAACCTATCAGCAGGGGGGCCCAGGACCCACCATGGCAGGAGCAAGTGCACACACTATGGGGCCTATCACTAATGAGGTTGTAAACTTAAAGATTGCAGCACTAACAAAGAATGTAGCTGAGTAGGCTAATGGCCGCTTTACACGTCCAGATATCGTTGTCCAACAACGATAAAAAGTCACGTGGTTCGGCCATTGCCGCCGATATCGTTCATGCGTTGTATGGTGTAAATGTGCAATTCGATGCAAGAACGATGCCAAAACGATATCGGGGAGAGAATTGTGCAGGCTCCAACTGGCCGATATTGGATGGACGATGTGGCCGGATCGTGCTGTGTGACAGCCCAACAACGATTTGGAGCACAACTTCGCCTATTCACTCCCATGTTAAATGGTCGTTCCTGGGTCGCTCGTACAAGGGGGCGTAGACATCGCAGTTGTGTTGCCTGCCGATATCTCCCTATGTGACAGTTCCTATGCGATCTTGGATTACGGCGAAAAACGTGCGCGCTCCCGAGTCGTTGTGTCCGATATCGGGACGTGTAAAGCGGCCATCAGGCTATGCAAAAGATGCAAGGTTCAAAGCAGGTGGAGAAGATCGAGTTGGCTTCGAGCAGAGATGACGTCCCGTGGATGCGACAGAGGATGACCCAGCGATCGCTACGACTCTGACAGACAGCCCATCTGCCGCCGCTGCAACCAGCCAAGACATTTTGCCAGGGAGTGTTCTTTATACAAGAAAGTCCTGGGGCAGTGGGCTGCCCCTCAGGAATAGGACCACCAGGGGCCACTAAACTAGCGTGACAGGTATGTGGGAGGACGTCCGGTCCTGCCTGACTTGCTAGATGACATCCCCATGAACGCTTTGCTGGACACTGGGCCACAGGTAACATTGATACCGTATATCCCTTACCCAGAGGTGTATCTAGGTTTTCTGGCACCCAGGGCAAGAGTTCGGTCTGGCGCCCCCCCAGTGGTCTCAGGAGACGTCATGTGACCAGTGCGATTTTTGCACTTACAGGTACAGTGACTCCTGGAACCAGCAAGAGCTGTTTCTGACAGTGAGTATATTACACGGTGTTAGGAGTGGGCTAAGGTGTTTTTTTTTTCAACTATAAATTTTTATTGAGTTTTATAGAATACAAGAAAAGGAAAAAAAAATATACCATCAAATGAATTGCAATAATACAACAATATAGGGGAGGGGGGTCAGGTGAATTAGAAAATGGTATTTGTAGGGTGAGACCCTAAAGGGTTTAGCGTCCATATCGCCAAATATGTCTTAAGTCCTTGGTGGTAGCAATCTACCACTTCCAAATAGTCAATATAATCTCGAATAGTTCCCAAAAAGGAACTTCCAGGCATGTAGGGTCACCAATTATAATCACCTTCCTAAAACATCGAATAATAACAAATAGGGAACATTTGGACTAATAACAACCAGAAAAAGTAAGAGAGATAGAACGAGGATAGAACAGTGAGGTGAGGGGGGAGAAAGGGGGAGATAAAGAGGGGGGGGCTGGAAAGGAAGAAGGGAGGTAGGGTAGGAAGGGTTAAGGGAGTAGTACCTCCCAGGGCCAGGGAGAATGCCTCATCCCTAAATACCCTCCTGGGCAGCAAAGTAGTCCCATGGGGCCCAGACCTGATTGAACTGGTCGACTTTGGCCGCCAACAGGGCTGTCAGGTATTCCATCCTCCTAATGTCCGACAGCCTAGTAAACAAATCCCTGAGGGAAGGTGGTTCCAATCTCCTCCAAAAGAGGGCGATCAAGCATCTGGCTGCAGTAAGAATATGCAGAAGAAGCTTAGAGGCCAGCCTGCCCACCCGTCCAGTGTGCGCATTGAGAAGGTATACCAGTGGGTCCGGTTCCATATCGACAAACAGAACCTGTGTGATAAGATCTCTGACAGATCTCCAGAATTCCCTTAATCTTGGACATGACTAAAAGATATGAAGCAGGTCGCCCACATCTCTACTACATCTCCAGCAAGTGTCAGGTAGAAGTGGGTTTAGTTTATGAAGGAAGTCAGGAGTATGATACCAAAACATCATAAGCTTATATTGATTTTCCTTGTAAAGCGTGCATATGGAGGTTTTGGATGCTCTGTCCCAGATGTATTGCCAGGTCTGGGGGGGAAATCTGTCTGCCCAAAAGGGCTTCCCATTTTATCATGTAGGAGAGACTCCCTCGGTCTCCGCTGCCCAAGACAGCAAGGAGTTGGTAGATTTCTGAAATCAGACCCTTAGGGTACCTTTAAACGCGGCTACATTTCTAGGGTGGCTACAGGTAACTTACTGGTTGCAGTGAAATCATGGAGACAAGGTTCTATCTTGTTGCTGTGTACAAATGGAATCATGTATCCATGATTTCACTGCAATCAGTAAGTTACCTGGTGACAAGCTACAAATGTAGCCGTGTGTAAAGGTACCCTGAGTGCTTGTTCCCCTCCTGCATATTTTTTCGAAATCTGTTGGGACCGAAACCCCCGAGGTGCCATATAGGGAGGAGGCAAAGTCCCGGATTTGGAGGAACTGATAGAAAGCTCTATTAGTAAGAGGTGGGATATTTCTCAAATCCTCAAAGGATCGGATTCCCATAGTCCTTTTGTCTACTATGTCTGCAAACCTAAAAAGGCCCGCGGATAGCCACGGGTGGACCATCGCCGGTTCCATCCACCCTGGTAACAGGGGGTGGTAGATAAATGAGACCATTGGTGACGATGGGGAGGCCAGGGCAAATCTTTTTTGGCAATGCTTCCAAACTTCCCAAGTCACCTGCATCGGACCTAGTAATGGAGTTTGTGGAACCACCTGGGCGGGCGGCCATAATAAAGAGTTGGGATGGACAGGTGCCATCCACAGTTTTTCAATTTCCGTCCATTTGTTATATGCCCAGAGAGCCGACCAAGACGGAATTCTTCGGAGGTGGGTGGCCCAATAATACCGCACTATGTCCGGAACCGAAAGGCCACCCCGGGATCTGTGGGTTGTCATAATGTCCTTTGCTATTCTATGTCTCTTATTATTCCACACAAATCTCATGATGGCCGTCTGGAGGGATCTAAGATCCCCCAGAGGGACCTTCACAGGTAAGGTCTCAAAGTAGTACAGAAGCTTAGGGACCAGCGTCATTTTTACCGCAGCAACCCTACCCAACCAAGACAGAGACAGTGGTGCCCATTTAAAGAGGAGGGCCCTCAGCTCCTTAAAGAGCAGGGGAAAATTATATCTATAAAGGGTACCAAAGGAGGCCGAAATATTGACCCCCAAGTACTTTATAGTGTCTGTCTTCCACCTGAATTTAAAATTCAGGGTTAGATAGTCCAATACATCAGGTGGGATATTGATGGGTAAAGCCTCTGTCTTACTCCGATTCACCTTATAGCCCGAAAGAGAGCCGTATGTTTGTAGGGAGGACATCAGATTAGGGAGGGAGACGTGGAGGTTCGTCAATGTAAGAAGGACATCATCAGCAAAAAGGGATATTTTGAATTCCTTCGTGCTGAGGGTCACTCCTGAAATATTTGAATTGTTACGGATATCAGCAGCTAGCGGTTCAATACACAAGGCAAAAAGGAGGGGAGAAAGCGGGCATCCCTGCCTCGTCCCGTTAGATATAGGGAAGGAGGGAGACGTAATAAAAGGAAGTTTGATAGATGCAGTGGGGGTTCTGTAAAGGGCTTTGATTGCAGTGAGGAATCTCCCTGGAAGGCCAAAGGACCGAAGACAAGCGAACATGAAGGACCAATCTAAGCGGTCAAAAGCCTTTTCGGCATCCAGGCTTAAGGCCAGCATCTGTTGACTCCGTCGGTTGACCACATCTATCAAGTCTATTACACGTCTTGTGCTATCACCACCTTGCCGGCAGGGTATAAACCCAACCTGGTATTTGTGTACAACCTGAGGGAGCCAAGGACCCAACCTGTTCGCTAAAATTTTAGTGGGCTAAGGTGTTTAATGTTATAATTAAAGGGCTTGTCCAAATTTGAGATGAAAGTCTAGGTGACTGCAGGCCTCCGAATTCTCATGGCGCGTGCACTGCACACTGTCAGGATTCTCCCATGTCAATGGTAAGATTGGACGGTCATGTGAACACAAGTATGCGATTTATATACTTCTGGCCACATTCTGACTAGACGCGTCCGGCCTCGCTCAATTCATTTAATTGATCAAAGCCTCGCATGTCTTGTCAGCACGTGACTACATGTATGTAAATTGCATGCCTATGGTTACGTGACCTTCTACTCTCACCTCCGGCACCAGACAATCCTGACAGCAGGCAGTGTGCGCTCTGTGAGAATTCAGAAGTCTGCAGTCACATAGAGACACAGAGCATAGAGTGACTGCAGACTCTTCACAAGCTTGGGACAACCCCTTTAATGCTTCTAACAAATAAATACATAGAACCTTTAACTTGTTAGAATGCACAACACTTCATTAATATAGCCATGTATCAAGAAAGCTTACAAGTTATGGATTCTTAGATGTGTTCAGTATCAGAACAATTAACACACAACTACATCACCAGACCCACTAGAGGTACAGAAATACATCCATATAACCACCATAGGTACAGAAACACTATGTCAAAGCCTTCATCAGTACAAAAATACATCACCAGAACCACCAGATGTACAGAAATACATAAATAGAACCCCCATCATTACAGAAATAACAACCCTCATCAGTACCAAAATTCAACATCAGAACCACCATCAGTACATGGTAAAACAATTGTAATGTCAGGTCAGACCCATTCACGTTTGTACTGCATGAACCTACAACTCCCACTACATCATTAACAATGGTGAGGACATACTGGGAGTTGTTGTTACCAGCCGTCAATAAAAGCATACAGGAACCACAGCACTGATGAGAATTAGTCATTATCACAAATAATCATTTACACCCTGGTACCTTATCTCTGATCGAGGTCGTCTTTTTCTTTCTTCATCTTGTCCAGACACCATGATGACTGTTCACATCCACAGCTCGTCTCTGCAGATTTCCATCTTCTCCGGTCTGCAGCACATCCTGGCTCGATACCCTTAAAAATAGCAGAATGATCAACATTCTCCTCAGTAAAAATATCAACCATACACTGCGCCCCGGAATAATAATTGCTCCTCCTCACTGTTCCCTACACAAAATATGGTTTACACACTGTCCCTCTTCTGGCGCATGCCCTACACGTCTCAGTACAGCGGCGCTCAGTGATGACATCATTGTGCCCCGCCGTGCTGAGCTGCAGGGGGCGGACAGCGGCAGCCGGGACTCTGGAGAAGAATGTTGCCGACAGATATATAGTCAGTGTGGAACATAGAGGCCATCTATGTGCATGGGTCCCTCCCCCCATCTATGTGCAGGGGCCCCTCCCCCATCTATGTGCAGGGGCCCCTCCCCCATCTATGTGCAGGGGCCCCTCCCCCACCTACGTGCAGGGGCCCCTCCCCCCCCTACGTGCAGGGGCCCATCCCCCACCTATGTGCAGGGGCCCATCCCCCATCTATTTGCAGGGGCCCATCCCCCATCTATGTGCAGGGGCCCATCCACCATCTATAGGCAGGGGCCCCTCCCCCCACCATTGTGTGTACATCACCCAGAGCCGCCTCCTTCCCGCCCAGGAGGATCTTCATCAACTATGTGGCAGAAGGGAGACTAGAGAGGACGTGCTGTCACCCTGCAAAAGTAAGTACTCCCCCCATTTGTGTGTGTGACTATATATATGTGATTGTGTATGTCTATGTGTATATTTATGTTTGTGACTTTGTCTTCATATTGTATATTTTTTTATGAGAATATATCTGACTACATGTATGTGTTTATATGTCCGTCCTGTATATATGTCTGTCCTGTATATATGTCCGTCCTGTATACATGTCCGTCCTGTATATATGTCTGTCCTGTATACATGTCTGTCCTGTATAATGCAGGCTGAGTGGGTGTGGGCAGAAAGGTGGTGAGTGTGGGCTGAGGGGGGTAAATAATTGCGCGCTGAGGGGGGGGGGTGCGAGCTGCAGGGGTGAGTGTGGCCTGAGGGGTGCGGGCTGAGTAAATATGGGCTGAGGGGGACTGAATGCGGGCTGGGGGGGGTGAATGAGTGGGGCTGAGAGGGGTAAGTGCAGAGTGAGTGTGGGCTGAGGAGAGTGAGTGAGTGTGGGCAGGGGGAGAGTGTGAGCTGAGGAGATTGAGTGCAAGCTGAAAGGGGGTAAGGGCTGGCTGAGGGGGGGTGTAAGCTGCAGGGGTGGGTGTGGCCCGAGAGGGTTGAGTGAGTGCAGGCTGAGGGAGGGTGAGTGCAGACTGAGGAAGGTGAGAGTGTGGGCTGAGTAAGTATGGGCTGATGGGGGCTGAGTGTGGGCTGGGGTGGTGAATGAGTTGGGCTGAGGAGGGTGAGTGCAGGGTGAGTGTGGGCTGAGGGAGGTGAGTGCAGGCTGGAGGGGTGAGTGTGGGCGGAGTGGGGTGAGGTAGTGTGAACTGAGGGGGTGAGTGTGGGCATGGGGGGGTGAGTGTGGGCTGAGGGGGTGTGAATGCAGGGTGAGTGCAGGCTGAAGGGGTGAGTGTGAGCGGAGGTGGGTGAGTGTGAGCTGTGGGGGGGTGTGAGCTATGGGGGAGGGAGTGTGAGCTGTGGTGGGGTGAGTGTGAGCTGTGGGGGGATGAGTATGAGCTGTGGGGGGGATGAGTGAGTGTGAGTTGTGGGGGAGTGTGAGCTGTGGGGGAGTGTCAACTGTGGGGGAGTGTGAGTTGTGGGGGAGTGAGTGTGAGCTGGGGGGAGTGAGTGTGAGCTGTGGGGGGGGGTGAGTGAGTGTGAGCTGTGGGGGAGGTGAGTGAGTGTGAGCTGTGAGGGGGTGTGAGCTGTGGGGAAGTGAGTGTGAGCTGTGAGGGGGTGAGTGTGAGCTGTATGGGAGGAAGTATCAGCTGTGGGGGAGGAAATGTCAGCTGTGGGGGAGTGTGAGCTGAGGGGGAGTGTGAGCTGTGGGGGAATGAGTGAGTGTTAGCCAGTGAATGTGAGCTGTGGGGGTGTGAGCTGTGAGTGGGTGAGTTTGAGCTGTGGGGGGTTAGTGAGTGTGAGCTGTGGGGGGGAGAGTGAGTGTGAGCTATGGGGGGGGTGAGTGTGAGCTGTGGGGGGGTTAGTGAGTGTGAGATGTGGGGGGTTAGTGAGGGTGAGCTGTGAGGGGGTGAATGTGAGCTGTGGGGGGGGGAGTTAGTGAGTGTGAGCTGTGGGGGGTGAGTGTGACTTGTGAGGGGGTGTGAGCTGTGTGGGGGGTGTTAGTGGGGGGAGTGAGCTGTGAGGGGGTGAGTGTGAGCTGTGGGGGGGGGCGAGTGTGAGCTGCGGGGGGGGTTAGTGTGAGCTGTGGGGGTGTGTTAGTGGGGGGAGTGTGAGCTGTGAGGGGAGTGAGTTAGGGCTGAGTGCAGAGAGTCCCTGTACCTGGCTACTCTGTGCTGACAGGACCTGTGGTGATGTCAGAGTCATGTGATCAGTCACTGCAGGCTCTGTCAGGTCGGTATTTCCGGTGGGGGGTGTTATGGGGGTTGGTGGTGCCGGTTGCGGGCTCTGCGGGCGGGGTGTGCAGTGTCAGCCTCTGATGTGGCTCCTCCCTTAGTTGTGCTGCTAATATGGCGCGGCTTCCGGTGCGGTGCATTGTGGGATGGCGGAAGTGGATGACAGACAATGTGAGGGAAGTGTATATGAGCCCATAATGATGGCCGCCTGCTGTTCCCATGTGTAGGGGGGAGGGGTGGAGGGAGGTCACAGAGGTCACAGCTCTTCAGGCTTCTCCTTACATCATTGTATCTAAATCCTGATAATCCCCTTTATTTTATATTATTTGTGTTACATCTCTGTGATCAGATATGAACGTCCTGTGACTCCAGTAAGGCTGTGTGGTGACGCTGCTTTCCCCAGGGCTGTGGGGTACTGACTTCTGGGGGTCACAGGGGTGGAGACCCGGCTCTATGACCCTGGGTTCACTTCTGGGGGTCACAGGGGTGGAGACCCGGCTCTATGACCCTGGGTTCACTTCTGGGGGTCACTGGGGTGGAGACCCGGCTCCGTGACCCTGGGTTCACTTCTGGGGAGTCACAGGGGTGGAGACCCGGCTCCGTGACCCTCAGTTCACTTGTTAAGGGATTTCTGGCTCGGTAGGGAAAGGGGATGGTGATAGGGGTAGTTATTCATGACGCCACCTTTGGTATGTGGCTATTAGTGGCCACCGCTGCTGCAGAACCTCTTGTGCTGATGGACAGGCAGCTGGGATGGAGCGGCTCCCCACAGGCGGAGCGGATCCCCGGGGCAGTGGATGTGGTAAGGGTGTAGGGTGCAGGATGGTGGCCGCAAAGCAACGGACAGACTCACGATTTGTTGGTTCCTTAGTCCTTTTACTGGTGCACTGTAATTCCGACAGGTGATGGTATACTGAGTCCATGCACCTGAGAGCAACTCTGGGTTCTCCTCACCCGACAAATTCTGAGGCCTCCTTGCTGCGCTTGGCTGCGGGTCCCTGCTGCTGCTTAAGCTGAGCTGCTGGCCCTCTCTCTCTCCTCTGGGTGCCGGTATGGCAGACAATTCGAGTCCTTCTCTAGCCCCACGTCTCAGGCGGCTGTTCCTGGGCTCTTTATGTAGCTTTGCCTCCGGGCACAGGGTGGCCACCTTCTGGTATTGGCTGCCAGGTCATTAGGCCCTGCGCAGCCTTGGACTCCGGTGTCCGCTCCTGACGCTGTTCCTCCGGGTTGAGCACGGCACCACTCCGCTCCCTAGGCGCCTCTCCTCTTCCTCAGACTCCTGCCTTGGGTCCCTCATGCTAGGCTTAGCTACCCTGGGACGAGCTTAGCACAGATACCAGTCTACAGGATGTCTTCCTCAGTCCTCCTAGGAACTAAACTAACAAGCTCCGCCCCAGACCAAAATTTATAGGGAAGCTCACCCTGAACCCGGGTCTAGGTCTCCCCCTTCTGGCCTGGAGGCAGAAAGGTGTGTGCGGTTTATGCCTGGTGTGAAGTCACTCTGTTGCTCTCAAGTGTGACACCATCACCCAGGGGCGATGAGGATACTGTGGCACTTGGACCCTGGGGTGCCTCATTCCCCCTTAGTAGAATACAGTACTCCGGTAGTGCGATAACCTTTTTGGTAAGGAAACATAAGCAATTATTAACAAGGGTAAACAGCACTTAATGTGTACAAAGTCTCAAAAATTACAAAAACAGTCACTTTGGTGATTAGTCCTTCCACCATTGGCTGAAAATTTACTAAGTCTTTACCACAACCAGTCCAGTGGTATAATGGTCCATTTTTAAAGAAGGTTCAAGAATATTTAAGAGTTCATACAGTAAAGTGTCTGTAGGTGCATAAGCTTGGTGGTTGCATGGTTACGTATTTACATCTTACATGAAAACATATTTACATTTAAACCCATCTGAACTGCATTCTAATCCCTATAATGTGCTGGGATCTGACCTCTACTACTACGGGTTGATCTACGCAGTACAGGTATCTCTGATGGTCTGTGCTGATTACTAGTGTTTGCTATTGGTGTTGAGCATGCACTATCCACTGTTCTACTTGTGGATCTATGTAGCACTGGTATGCTAGAGTGTCTTTTTGGTCTTATCATGGGACTGACAAGTTCTCTGTTGGCCGGGGGTTGCTCTTCTGGTTCTTCCACAAGTACCGCGTCTGGTATCTTTACTTGTGGTGCTGCTTGTCTTACTGGTTCTGGTACTACTGGTTGAGGGAACGCTAACATGTGAACGATGACTGCTCCATTATACTGGGTCCAGATCTTGGGAAAGTCTCTTAGAACTGTATGGATTACTACTTATTCTTGAGGTTTTACTGGTACTGGAACTTCTAGACTCCTCTCTTGGGACCTCAGTGTTTCAGGACATATTTTGAGATGGTCCCTTGACACTGCTGTCTATGTTTTTCCTTCGTCTTTACTTACTAAGCACACCTTGGTATTGTCAAAGTTGGATGGTAACACGGGGTATGGCACTGCTTCCCACTGATCATCCAGTTTGTTAATACATCTCTTTCTCTTAAGACCTTGTTCACCTGGTTTCAAAGGGGTTGCAGGAGCATGTTGGTTGGTTGGTTGTAAGCTCTCCCTTGCCTTTCTCTTGCTTGTGATAAACTCTTCTCAACACACTCTTCTACTTTGCATTACTTCTTTTGACGTTCTGTATCCCAATTGGTTTTTGGCGCATCTGCATCTGGTTTCACAATTCCCATATCCAAGTCTATAGGTAGCTTACCAGGTCTTACTCTCATCAGGTAGGCTGGAGTACAGTTGGTAGAACTCACAGGAACATGGTTACAATTAATCTGGTCACATGTTCCTTTCTTCTACTGGCAAGGCTTTCAGCTGGTCTATGACTACCTGTTCATCTTTTCACACATGCCATTTGTTTGTGGATGGTACAGTGTTATTCTAATTTTCTTACACCCGTATAGATTGCAAAATTCCTGGAACACCTCTGCTTCAAACGCTGGACCTTGATGTGTAAGGACCTGTTCTGGGTACCCATGTGGTCTGCAAAAGTAGGCTTGAAATGCTCTAGCCGCTGTTCTGGCTGTTAGGTCTTTCACAGGTACTACCACCAGGAAGTGAGAGTAGTGGTCTACTATGCTGAGCAGGGGTGGAACTACCGTGGTGCAGCTGGTTCAGCTACACCAGGGCCCCGACCGGGTAGGGGGCCCCTCAAGCACCTGTAGGGGGCCCCCGTGACCCTATGTCAGAGGAGAGGAGGTTAACTGAGAGAAGCTTCCTGCTTCCCTTGGCTGTTCCCGCCCCTCCTCTCCTCTCCAGCCCCGGCTCCCAGACCTACAGTGCTTGGCGCAATCGCTAGCACCCGAACCCCCCCGCTCCTCACCAGACACTGCCATTAACCCCCCCCCCCCCCTTCCCTGGTCCTCAACTAAATCTGCACCAGGGCCCGGCAGGCTGAAGGTCCGCCACTGATGCTGAGGGCATAGACATAGCCTGATCTGTCAGGGTCAGCTTCATGTGATCCAAGGCTACAAGTTTAAGCGGTTGTTTAGTAACAATGGGCTGGAGTGGGGCTTTCTGACTATCTTTATCTTTCCTTCTCAGGTTGCACGGTCCACAGTTTCTACACCAATTCTCAATGGATTTCCTCATGCCAACCCAGTGAAATCTCTCAGCAGAACCTCTAATTTCTTCCACCCAAAGTGCCCTGCGCCATCATGGTAGGCTTCTAAGACCATCTGATCATCCCTTTTTGTCATGATAATCTGCAAGACAAGTTCGTGGGTTTTTGGGTTTGTATACCATCTACACAATTTTCCTCCATGCATGAACAGTTTACTTTGCTCCTTCCACAGGTGTTGGCATCTGGACCAGGGTATGAGCCCTCCTGCTTCAGCTCCTTGACCAGATGTACAGCTGGATCACGCTCTTGCGTTTCAGCCCATCCATGGTGGGGTAATGGGTTCAACGTGGCTTCTTGATGATTGTTATGCATACTACTCTTAGGCTACGTTCACACATTTGCATATTTTGTTGCATTTTTTGCAGCATTTTTCGGCCGCGCAAAAAAGCGCAACAAAATACGCAGGGGCTTTCACACACTGCGCTTTCTTTACCCCAGAAAGCGCAGTGATGTCACAGAGAGGAGGAAGAATCCTGCTTCCTCCTCCCCTCTGTGACAGCTGTGACCGCCCATTAGATTTCACAGTGTATTAATATACACTGCGAAACCTAAATTAAACAAAGGCAAATGTATGTAAAATAAAAAAAGAAACAATTACTTTTACCTCTCCGACCCCTTTTCCCGGTGTCTGGTGGTGAGGCCAGGCGATGTGTGTCCTGCAAGAGCATGCCGTGATGTGAGAGGGGGCGTTCCCGGCGCTGATTGGTCGCTCGCGGACATGTGATATGTATAAAATGTGATACTTATAAAATGTGTTCAAAGTGCTGCCCATTTTGTTGGATTGTCACAACCCTCTTCTCCCACTCCTGACACTGATAGCAACACTGCAGAAGAAATGCTGCACATGCCTCCAGGATCCGCTGTGTCAGATGCTGCACAGGCCTCCAGGATCCGCTGTGTCAGAGGCTGCACAGGCCTCCAGGATCCGCTGTGTCAGAGGCTGCACAGGCCTCCAGGATCCGCTGTGTCAGATGCTGCACAGGCCTCCAGGATCCGCTGTGTCAGAGGCTGCACAGGCCTCCAGGATCCGCTGTGTCAGAGGCTGCACAGGCCTCCAGGATGCGCTGTGTCAGATGCAGCATTTCTTCTGCAGTGTTGCTATCAGTGTGTCAAGAGTGGGAGAAGAGGGTTGTATGGACAATCCAACACAATGAGCAGCACTGTGAACACATTTTATAAGTGATCATAAACTTGTAAATAACTCCAAAATGGCCGACTTCAAAATGACCGCCATGGTCACCCCCCCCCCCAATCTGGAAAAGTTTTCCCCCTCCCATATACTAATGTGCCACAAACGGGAAGCTGATATCACCAACTATTCCCATTTTATTTAGGTACATCCATATAACTGCCCCCCCCCTGTACATGCACCTGTGTAGTCAGCTGCTATACAGAGCCCCTATCAAAAAAACAAACAAAGCGCTAATTGCTGGCATACAGTAGGCGCCTGTGAAGGGGAGAAGGAGACCCCACGCAAATCCCAAAATGCTTCACTTCCTAAAGTGATACTTTGTATAAATAAAGATTATTATATTTTTGGAACAATCAGTGTGTGAGTGATCCCAGTGTCTGTACCCCCCATCTCTATCTACAATAGTTGTTACTATGTTTCTTTATGGACATCATCAGTCACCATATCTGAAATGGAACGGAACTCCGTGATGTCACAGAACAGTGTTCAAATGTGTCAATGTTCCGTCTCCTCTGACTGCATCATTTCAGTGTTGGACTCTCTAGTGGAAGCCTCTACTGAAGAGCCTCTATTGCGGATTAGCGAATTCTTTGCGGATTAGCAAATTATTTGTTGATTTGACAACTATATCGGATTTGACAACTATATCGGACTTGACATTTACTACTGGATGTGACAATTTTATCGGATTTGACTACTATTTCTGGACTTGCCTGCTCTTTGGGAACATCTGTGCTACATTTGGAGGTAAATCTTGTGAATTTATTTACTATCTATAGAACTATTATGAATAGCCAATTGCTATAAAAAATACACATGTAATCTTTACTGATATATTAATATGAATGTCTGAAGCTCAATGACATAAAAGTGTGTGATTAGTGATACACAGCCCTTCCCCCACACACAGTATGTCTGTGTTATATCCATTCACAGAATAGCACATATAGCAGAGCACACAGGTCTTCCTCTATCATTACTCATCATACCATTCTATTGATTAACAACATAAACAATATACAAGTATAATGTGGACCCCATTGATAAAGCATTGGCGAAACGCGTCTGGGGGGCACCCGGACACCTTATCCCTCCTATAATATGGGTAAGTGCTGAGGTTGTGGGAGGAGGGAACGCTGTATACATATGCTCTGAACCTTGTGTAGTGCATGATAGGATTTCACAGGGGAAGTCTGAAATAGTTATCTCCCCTTAGTGTGGATGGACTGTGATGCTAGTGTATTTGGACAGTTGTCCGGCACTGCCCCACAGGGCTCAACACATGGGGATGATGGACACTTATTAGTCGGACTTTCCCTCCCCTTTTGGGGTTGAATTGCTATATATTACTACTATGTACCATGCTATACACCGGATATATGGAGTAAATGCGGATTCACTGACCATATACTTCTGATGACTTGCCCTATATTCATGTAGGAGGGGTTATACCATCCTACTAGGAAATGTTAATGTCACGATATCACTTTAAATACTGATCACTTTATGAAATAAATATATGATGTATATGTATCTCTTATCTATATAGGTGCTATGAAATGGATTTTATATGTATTTTGCATTAATTATTTCGGCCCTAACAAGGATGGATTAAACCTCTTTCACATTTGTACATGGACCAGTGTCACCGGGTCTATTCTTTGCTCCTAGACCGCGTCAGGCCACATAGGGGTCACAGAACAAACTGCTACCGCACTTATAGAAATGGCAGAATGGCTTTTAGTACTAATAGAAAATCACAGGTAAAAACAAGGCACAAAGGCGTCATAGAGTGACACGCCCGGGCACCGGTTTACGCGTTTTGAGGCTTAAACTGCCACTTAATCATAACCATTTATGATCAGGAGGGAGTTTAAGCCTCGAAACACGTAATCCGGTGCCCGGGCGTGTCACTCTATGACGCCTTTGTGCCTTGTTTTTACCCCTGATTTTCATTGTATCTGGAATAAAGTTGGAATTTTTTCCTTCAATTTATCCGATTCCTGGGACTTCATCTGTGCACACAAAGGGACAGGTGAGCTGGATACAAACAATCCTGTAAAGGAAGGGACACATTGCTGGAATCAGTGTCTCTGCCCCAACAGCATGCTGCTCTCAGACTACATAGCAAATACCGGGTAACAGATTCCATTTATTATATGCTGTATCTACAAACTGCAGGCAGGGTCGCCAACATGTCTCTTTTTCTGGACAGTTTTATCAAACAATCACGGACAAATAATAATTTTTGCAGACAAATTGGGAAAGTGTAATAAATCATTATGATTATGATACATTTCTACAGCCCATCATTCTTATGTGAAGACTTCAGCTGCATTCCCTGTAAACTGTGAAATAAGAATAATTACAATTCATATAATCTGTATATGTTTCTTTAGCTTCAAATAAAGATCACGGGCGCCATCATTTGTTGTTACGGACGGGGCGGCAATGTCCCCTAGTTTTATGGACTGTCCAGGAATTTCTAGACATTTGGCAACCCAGACTGTAAACATATGACAGATACAGGACTCCTCGGGGGCGGGGTTATATCCGTGTTCTGGATATCTCCATCTTTCTTCTTGTCATGGCCATTCCAATCATATATGGATGTGAACAGTCGCCTTTAGTTGGGTTTTGATTCTTTTGATTGAGGGTGTTACGTCTTGAGGAGCGGGTACAAGTTGGGGATGGTCTTGTAGGAGATTGATGTATTATAGAGGTGCTGCTATGTCTGCAGTCTGGAAGAATCACTATAAGCTCTGATGTTCCTTCATTATACATGTTTATAGTAGAAACTATTCAATGTTGTAGACACTCAACACGTTTTATTTTTCTCTAATAGGATGGAAGACTCCGATCCAGACGGAGAAACTTCACCCCCGTGTGTGGCCTCCCTGCCTAATACGTAAGTATCTCACTGTAGCCCCTGTAACTGACTGTAAGGGTACGGACACACTGGCGTGAAATACAGACGAGTGTAATGCGAGAAAATCTCACATTGCCCCCGGACCAATGTTATAGAATGACTGAGAGCAGATTACCGTGTGTCATCCGCTTTTCTCGCATCCAGAATCTGGATGAGAAAAAAATCTGCAGCATGCTGCGACAGTATGTAAGACACGCGCGAGACTCGCCAATGGGAGTCAATGGGTCATACAAAATCACGGACAGCACATGTCACAGACAGCACACGGATGTCACACGGATCAAAACACGAATGTCACTCGTCCAACTCTCCTGGATGAGAATCTGACAGTTTTTTTAAACGCAAGTGTGCTTCCACCCTAAGGCAGCGTTCACACACAGTATGTGAGGATGTGCTTTTGGTGTAAAACTGCACGAAGAGGGCATCCTCACAGAACGCAGTGTTCTCTGTGTGTGAACGGGCCTGTGCTTCTCCCCCTCGCTTTATGCTTACCTCGCCGTGCTCCCTCAGTGACCTCCGGTGTCTTCTGAGTCCCCGCCGGCCCGCAGTGTTCTGTGTGTGAACGGGCCTGCGCTTCTCCCCCTCGCTTTATGCTCACCTCGCCGTGCTCCCTCAGTGACCTCCGGTGTCTTCTGAGTCCCCGCCGGCCCGCAGTGTTCTGTGTGTGTGAACGAGCCTGTGCTTCTCCCCCTCGCTTTATACTTACCTAGCCACGCTCCCTCGGTGACCTCCGGTGTCTTCTGAGTCCCCACTGGCCCGCAGTGTTCTGTGTGTGAACGGGCCTGCGCTTCTCCCCCTCGCTTTATACTTACCTCGCCGCACTCCCTCTGTGACCTCCGGTGTCTTCTGAGTCCCCACTGGCCCGCAGTGTTCTGTGTGTGAACGGGCCTGCGCTTCTCCCCCTCGCTTTATACTTACCTCGCCGCACTCCCTCTGTGACCTCCGGTGTCTTCTGAGTCCCCACTGGCCCGCAGTGTTCTGTGTGTGAACGGGCCTGCGCTTCTCCCCCTCGCTTTATACTTACCTCGCCGCGCTCCCTCTGTGACCTCCGGTGTCTTCTGAGTCCCCACTGGCCCGCAGTGTTCTGTGTGTGAACGGGCCTGCGCTTCTCCCCCTCGCTTTATACTTACCTCGCCGCGCTCCTTCTGTGACCTCCGGTGTCTTCTGAGTCCCCACTGGCCCGCAGTGTTCTGTGTGTGAACGGGCCTGCGCTTCTCCCCCTCACTTTATACTTACCTCGCCGCGCTCCCTCTGTGACCTCCGGTGTCTTCTGAGTCCCCGCCGGCCCGCAGTGTTCTGTGTGTGAACGGGCCTGCGCTTCTCCCCCTCGCTTTATACTTACCTTGCATACAGACAGGCACACAAATGTACAAGAATGTGCACACGCACATGCATAATCAAAGAAAAGAGCACGTAGCAGAAAAGTGAGCACACCACTGAGCAAAATCAAGGACAATATTATGAGGTGAGGTGTCACACGTGTAGATATCGTGAACGACGCACCAATGATGTAGTGAGCAGCTATTGTTCACACAACCCAGAGAACGATACTTGTTCACTGATGTGAATGGGGGAAGTCGTTAATGACATCGTTATCGCGGTGTCACACACAACGATGCAGCAGGTCGGCTGGACGACAATCGTCTGATTTGAAAACGTTCTCCAATCTGCGATCAGCGATCCAACGATTTATCGTAGTCATAGTGCAGCCAATCAGTCTTAGGGTGCCTTCACTCTGCGGTCAGGTCTGGTCCGGGGCTGTCAGGGGTGACAGCCCCTGACCGGATTTTGGCCCCATAGCAGCCTATGGAGTCAGATGGCAGCTATCTGCCATCCGGCTTCCATCTTGCCAGAAGAATCCAAGAGAAGTGGGATCTTTCTCCCGGATCCAAAAACGTTTCTTGCAACATTTATGTGTCCGGGGAGACCAATCTGCACCTAAGTGGTGTCTCCCGGATTCCCCCGGATCCTCCCGGATTGCCTATGGGGCCGGTTTGCCCCGATCCGGGAGGATCCGGGAAGCGGATACCGGCGGCTGCACGCCACTGTTATAATTCAGGACCGCGGCTAGCTCCCTGCGAGCCATGGTCCTGAATAATCAGCAGCAGCTGCGGCAGGATGCACACCGGACCGGAGGGCATATTAGCCCTCCAGTTCTGTGTGCTGATCCGGGGTTGTCAGGTTCACCCCTAAAGGTACCGTCACACGCGGCAATTTTGCAAGCAATTTCACTGGCAATTTGCTGGTTGCAGTGAAATCATGGATACATGGTTCCATTTCTACACGGCAACAAAACAGAACCATGTATGCATGATTTCACTGCAACCAGCAAATTGCCAGTGAAATTGCTTGGAAAATTGCCGCGTGTGACGGTACCTTGACAGCCCTGGACCGGACCTGACCGCAGTGTGAAGCCGCCCTAAGTCTTAGCAGCAGCACAGCCCTCCTGGGGCAGCTGACACAGTAAGGCCTCTTTCACACATCCGTGCCTCTGGCACGTGTTCGGTCTGTGCCAACAAATGCTGGAGACATAGACATACAGAGGCTCATTATTTTTTGTTGCCCCCTTCACATGTCCATGGTACTGCCTGGACCGTGTCTCCATGTGGAGCAGATGCGTGTCCGTGTGCTGCACATGGCAACATGTCTCTTTTTTACCGGCACCACGGACCGGTTTTGGGCCAAAACGTCCTGCACACGGATGTTCACAGTGAGACATCTGTGTGCAGAGACCATGGACAAAAGTTAAAAACTTAAAAATGAAGAACGTCGTCCTCCCCTCTCTCCAGCGCTGCCTGCACTTCTCACTTCCAGGGCCACTCATTAGGCTCATAAATATTCACTTCACTGAACCTAACAGCGGACCAGAAGTGAGAGGAACAGCAGCGCTGGATGGAGGTGAGTATGCAATGACAGGTTGTCTGTGTGCTATCCACGGATAGTACACGGACAGCGCACATATGTCACACAATCCATGTCACATGATACAGGCCCCGCCCAAATACGGCCTTTTCTCACACGTACGTGGTTTGCACCCATGTGTGAAACAGGCCTAACAGCTGATCAGAACATCAGTGTTCCCGGTCAGCAGTCAGAGTGATAATTAGCGCGCACAGCTCTCTTAGTCTGCAGCTGCAACATTAGCAGTGAAGGTCCCATCCACCGGAGAATCATGTTTATAATGCATCCGGCGAGTGGCGGCCTTGAACTACTAAGTCACCGGCCTGGGGGGCAAATGCATCCCTGCCCCCCGGCCCAGCCCTCCCCTGGTGACAAATGCTGCATTGCTGAATCGGGCAAATCCGGCATTTGATGCAGCACAAAAAAAACGCAGATGTGAAAGCGCCGAACTTTCTGCCATTTTCATGCATTTCAAGAGCAGAGAAAGATGGGACTAAACCGCGCTGCCGTAGCAGAATAATAACCATCCAATGTAGAAAAACATGTGATTTGTTATCGTCCAGGTGTTTGTGAGATCAATTTCTTTTTCTTCAGCATAAAAATAATCTCACATATGATGATCAGATCAGATCTGCTCTCAACCAATCACAATCACCTCTTCTCCTACATTGGATGGATCATTCTGGTGACAGCGCGGCTCGCTCCCATCCCAATGGCTCCTACAATTTATTTGGCACAAAGATAAAAAAGGACTTAATTCCTGTCATAATCTATTTTGTGACTTTTTGAGCAAAGGGGTGCTGCAGCAGCTGTATACCTGCTGATGATAGTTGTGGCTGTTCACACCTTCCTCAGGTGGCCTATGGTCTCTTTGCTGGACTGTTTCTCCCCCCAGATGAGGCCTATTTGCCCCCTATTATTGTCTGTTTATCTATCAGTTATTTTGGATTCTGGATTTTGATACATTTGGCACAATGAATGGTAGCAAATCCTGCAATAAAAGAATCGCGCCTCCTCCTCATCTCTTCAGAGCGCTCGTCTCCTGTAGAGCGTCAGCTCCTCGTTCATTCAATGACTGATCACACAGAGCGAGGCCTCCAGGTCTGCAATGGGATCAGGTTATTACTGTAATCCAGAGCAGATAGATGGAAACAAATACATGAAGTTTATAGTCGTCCTTTATGTGTTTTTGGCCACTTTATTTTACATTGCCTGGATTTCCTCTATCTGTATTGCTGTATTGTGATGGGATTGTATCCAATGTGTTTTTTTGTTTTTGTATATTTTGTTCATGATCAATATATTTGTTTCCCCAGCAGCAGCCGACCCGAACCATGGAGAAAACTGATCAGGTAACAGCAGGATGGTTATTTCTATGTTGTACTCGCTGTAGAGCCTGGCCTTGCTCATATATGGTAATATCGCCCCTATATGGCAATATTGCCCTTATGTAGTAATGTATGTATCATAGCCCCCCCCTCACAGTATCCCCACCCCTTCATAGCTCTGCCCCTACACATAGCCCCACCCCTCATGGTTGCCCTACCTCTTTCATAATGCTGTTCCCTTGTATAGCCACACCCCCTTCATAGCTCCCGCCCTCCACATAGTCCAGGGGGCAGGGCTATATGGAGGCAGAAACATGTGCAGATGTAGGCTGTGGAGTGGGTGTGGCTATGTGGAGTGGGTGTGGCTATGTGGAGTGGGTGTGGCTATGTGGAGTGGGTGGGGCTATGAGGAGTGGGTTGGGCTAATGCCACATACTCACATACATACACTCACC
>JARQOC010000007.1:117183311-117203734 GCA_033576535.1 Allobates femoralis
CTATGTTCTTACTTATTCTGTTACATCAATACACTGCACCTGCCGGGGGATGATTCCCATTGAATCAGTGCAGTGTTGGAGTGAATGTTGCAGTTCTGTTATAATGTAACAAATTCCATTTCTACTTTAATCTTGTGACCTGAAAACAATGAGAAAACCTTCACAAGTGACTCCTCAGGAGGCTTAAAAGTGACTGGATTTGTAATTAGATCCAGACGTCCTGGCTGTAAAGTAAATCCAGATTATAACCTGTGCATGTGATATAAACAACCTGTAATAGTCTAAATATTTACTGTTTGTAAACAGCTTCTGTACAATTCCATTTGTCTCCATGGCGACAGACTACAAACCCCTTTGTGTAGTCCCATTCTACAATCACTGCCTCCTTCTCGTTTGTCTCCTTCGATGTCTTGGAGATATTAGTTGTCACTCAAGTTTCTTTAAGACCTCGATAACTAAATAAGATTTTATAATTGAAATGTCAAGGTGTTCGCTGTTTTATGGTCTTTTACAAAGAATTACAATTGATGACATTCTCTTTACGTCTTTTGTGTTGTGTTTTCTAATTAAGCTTCTCTGGATCCTGATGTTCACCTGGTGCGGGGAATATGATCGCACATTACTCATTCACCACAGCTGCAAATAACCCCAACCCTCAGAGCAGCAAACATAACTCACCTGAATTAATATGATAATTAGATAAGACCTGACGGGGGATGGGGGCCAGGGGTCAATCACATGGGGGTTATCTGGATCCTTCTGACAGGGAATAGATTAATCAATAAACTTGTATGTGGCAGGAATGTTAATGTCGGGTCATGGAGGAAGTTTACTGCTGTTCTGTGTTAAATAATCAAATATTGTATTTCAGATTTGTTCTTAAGAAAAAGACATGGTCCTAAGATGGATATTGGCAGCTCTACTTCAAGGTAAAATGATCTATCTACCTATCTGTCTGTCTGTCTGTCTATCTATCTAATCTAATCTATCTATCCTTTTTTCAAGGTATCTATCTACTGTCTATCTATTCATCTGTCTATCTTTTCATCTAATTGTCTATCTGTCCATCTGACTGTCTATCTACCCAACTATCTATCTACCCAACTATCTATCTATCCATCTACCCAACTATCTACCCAACTATCTACCCAACTATCTATCTATCTACCATCTATCTATCTATCTACCGTATCTATCTATCTATCTACCCAATATCTATCTATCCATCTACCCAACTATCTATCTATCCATCTACCCAACTATCTATCTATCTATCCATCTACCAACTAATATCTATCTATCCACCCAACTATCTATCTACCCATCTATCTATCCACCCAACTATCTACCCAACTATCTATTTATCTACCCATCTATCTACCCAACTATCTATCTATATATCTATCTATCTATCTACCCAACTATCTATCTATCCATCTACCCAACTATCTATCCATCTACCCAACTATCTATCTATCTATCTATCTATCTACCCAACTAACTATCTATCTATCTATCCACCCAACTATCTATCTACCCATCTATCTATCCACCCAACTATCTACCCAACTATCTATTTATCTACCCATCTATCTACCCAACTATCTATCTATCTATCTATCTATCTATCTATCTATCTACCCAACTATATCTATCTACCCAACTATCTATCTACCCAACTATCTATCTACCCAACTATCTATTCATCTAATTATCTGTCTGTCCATATGTCTATCTATCCAACTATCTATCTATTCATCTACAGGAGCATCTCAATGAATTAGAATATCATCAAAAAGTTACTTTATTTCAATACATAAAGTGAAACACATATTATACTAGATGGGAGCCCTACGCTATCGCATCGGGTGGGCGGTGACATCACGATGGGGGCGGGCTCTATGGCGCTGGGGGCATCAGCCATCACTCCCCCCTGTGCAGTCTCCCCCCTGTCCGCTGGTGTTTCTCCCTCGCTCTCTACCCCACCCCTTGCTGCCTCGTCTTTGCCCCAATGCTCAGGACCAGGAGTGATATGGAAGGCGCGCCATACCTGGAAGCAGCCCATCCATTGTAGAATCACCAAAGAAGAAGACAGCGCTTGTAAATTAGGTTATCACACCCACCGGGGCGAGGGCGGACATAGACCCTGAGTGAACGCCCCATCAGACTAGACTGCGCTTTATTAACATACAAAACTGTAAGTTATAAAATGGTGTTGTTTGCATCGGGGCACATGAGCTTCAAGTTACTCCAATGAATGTAAGTCTGGACAACAACAGTTAAAACCCAAAGCTAAACATACAGTACATCAGTGTAAACACTGAGCTATATATGTCACATGCAACTAAGAACTATGTGACAACTGATCTATGAAGAGAAAGTAAGAAAATCAGATAAGAAAGAGAAGAAAAAGAGAGGACAGTGGAAAAGTATCCAGGGGGGGGGGGTGGGGGGAGGAAGGGGGGTGGGGGAGAAAAAGCATAAAGAGAAACTAAGGGAAGGGGAAGAGCACTGGAACCACCGGAATAAGCCTCCCTGCACCTGTTTGCAGTCAGGTCTTCCATGTGCATCAGTTCATTAACCTGGGAGAGGAGGACGCTCTCCAACAATGAGAATACCAGCTCTGGCAGCCATTGCCATGAAACAACACATGGGGTCACTTCACTGCCAGAGACACATAGTTACCAAAGAGCTGAAACCCCAAAGTGTTATGAGGTGTTTCAGACAGTTTGTGAAGCTGCTTCATTTATATTATTTAATCCTGGATACATTGGAGAATGTAAAGTCAGTGTCAAACGTTTACACACCCTTTAATTAAGTCTAAGATTTTTCTTGTCTAAAATTACATTTAAAGATCAAAAACCGTTCTGGGTAAAGCATGAATAGAGGAAGGGATCTAATACATTTTGACATAATATCAGTTCTAAACCATAAGAAAGGGGAGACCTGTAACAAGGGAAAGAATCTGACAACTATAGATCAGTGTCTGCAGCCCGCAGCTGTCAGTGCATGCTGGGAGTCGAGGTTTTGCAGCAATTGGAGGGATACAGGTTAGAGGTCACTGCTGTTGATTAATCTGCTAATGATGATAATTCTTTCTTTCTAGACTGTCTGACAATATCCATCGTATCATCAGAAGTGCAGATACTTCCCCCGTCAGGAGTCTTTCTGTCTTACCAGTTGACTAATGGATCATCCTATTCTCCATCATTGGGACCAGAAAAGGCCACAGAGCAGCACGGAGACGTCCAGCAAAGAAATGTCTCCTGTATCCAGGCAGAACCCAGCAAAAGTGCAGAATATGGCGTCCTGTGTGTGTGGGACGGAACCAGACACGATGCTGAGACAAGCAATGGGGATTATACTGCATTCAACAAGATCATGTTCCCTTCAGACTCACAAGTAATAGGTATGAGGGTAACATACAACAAAACTATGCATATACATATTATTCACTGAGTTACCTCCTGTATTATACTCCAGAGCTGCACTCACTATTCTGCTGGTGCAGTCACTGTGTACATACATTACATTACTGATCCTGAGTTACCTCCTGTATTATACTCCAGAGCTGCACTCACTATTCTGCTGGTGCAGTCACTGTGTACATACATTACATTACTGATCCTGAGTTACCTCCTGTATTATACTCCAGAGCTGCACTCACTATTCTGCTGGTGCAGTCACTGTGTACATACATTACATTACTGATCCTGAGTTACCTCCTGTATTATACTCCAGAGCTGCACTCACTATTCTGCTGGTGCAGTCACTGTGTACATACATTACATTACTGATCCTGAGTTACCTCCTGTATTATACTCCAGAGCTGCACTCACTATTCTGCTGGTGCAGTCACTGTGTACATACATTACATTACTGATCCTGAGTTACCTCCTGTATTATACTCCAGAGCTGCACTCACTATTCTGCTGGTGCAGTCACTGTGTACATACATTACATTACTGATCCTGAGTTACCTCCTGTATTATACTTCAGAGCTGCACTCACTATTCTGCTGGTGCAGTCACTGTGTACATACATTACATTACTGATCCTGAGTTACCTCCTGTATTATACTCCAGAGCTGCACTCACTATTCTGCTGGTGCAGTCACTGTGTACATACATTACATTGCTGATCCTGAGTTACCTCCTGTATTATACTCCAGAGCTGCACTCACTATTCTGCTGGTGCAGTCACTGTGTACATACATTACATTGCTGATCCTGAGTTACCTCCTGTATTATACTCCAGAGCTGCACTCACTATTCTGCTGGTGCAGTCACTGTGTACATACATTACATTGCTGATCCTGAGTTACCTCCTGTATTATACTCCAGAGCTGCACTCACTATTCTGCTGGTGCAGTCACTGTGTACATACATTACATTGCTGATCCTGAGTTACCTCCTGTATTATACTCCAGAGCTGCACTCACTATTCTGCTGGTGCAGTCACTGTGTACATACATTACATTACTGATCCTGAGTTACCTC
Source organism: Allobates femoralis (assembly GCA_033576535.1). NCBI lineage: Eukaryota > Metazoa > Chordata > Amphibia > Anura > Aromobatidae > Allobates > Allobates femoralis. The sequence continues at coordinate 117,187,811 of JARQOC010000007.1, forward strand.
CTGTATTATACTCCAGAGCTGCACTCACTATTCTGCTGGTGCAGTCACTGTGTACATACATTACATTACTGATCCTGAGTTACCTCCTGTATTATACTCCAGAGCTGCACTCACTATTCTGCTGGTGCAGTCACTGTGTACATACATTACATTACTGATCCTGAGATACCTCCTGTATTATATTCCAGAGCTGCACTCACTATTCTGCTGGTGCAGTCACTGTGTACATACATTACATTACTGATCCTGAGTTACCTCCTGTATTATACTCCAGAGCTGCACTCACTATTCTGCTGGTGCAGTCACTGTGTACATACATTACATTACTGATCCTGAGTTACCTCCTGTATTATACCCCAGAGCTGCACTCACTATTCTGCTGGTGCAGTCACTGTGTACATACATTACATTACTGATCCTGAGTTACCTCCTGTATTATACTCCAGAGCTGCACTCACTATTCTGCTGGTGCAGTCACTGTGTACATACATTACATTACTGATCCTGAGTTACCTCCTGTATTATACTCCAGAGCTGCACTCACTATTCTGCTGGTGCAGTCACTGTGTACATACATTACATTACTGATCCTGAGTTACCTCCTGTATTATACTCCAGAGCTGCACTCACTATTCTGCTGGTGCAGTCACTGTGTACATACATTACATTACTGATCCTGAGTTACCTCCTGTATTATACTCCAGAGCTGCACTCACTATTCTGCTGGTGGAGTCACTGTGTACATACATTAGATTACTGATCCTGAGTTACCTCCTGTATTATACTCCAGAGCTGCACTCACTATTCTGCTGGTGCAGTCACTGTGTACATACATTACATTACTGATCCTGAGTTACCTCCTGTATTATACTCCAGAGCTGCACTCACTATTCTGCTGGTGCAGTCACTGTGTACATACATTACATTACTGATCCTGAGTTACCTCCTGTATTATACTCCAGAGCTGCACTCACTATTCTGCTGGTGCAGTCACTGTGTACATACATTACATTACTGATCCTGTATTATACTCCAGGGCAGTGGTTGCTTTTTCTACTCTATTAATACAGGGATTCCATAAATCGGTATTTGATAATTATTCTTTATACCAGGCTCACAGGATACAGAGGTAGAAGCCTCATGAGTGTCTTAGAGCCTAACAGGGTCCCAAAACCCCTTGCCTAATTAGAAGGCCTCTACATATAGTATCCTACCCAATAATTACTAATATTAATTATTATTACTAATATTAGCATATACTGGTAATACTCTATGCATTTCTCTACGTGACAGATTACACCTGGCAGTTGCGCTGCTTTATGGGAGAAAATACAAATCACGTTACCTGTGAGATCCGATATGTGACCCATCAGCCGATGTGACCCCGGAGTTCATCCCTCATCTCCTCTATATCCGGTGAGTGGATCTCGCCCCTTCACCTGGGACTGCACATTCTTGTATTATCAGACGATCCATGACATTCACACTTTCTCATTAAAGTCTGAGTGTCCACAAAAAGATGTTTAGAGACGTCTCTTTCTGATCACAGTCGCGGATCATAATTGCCCATATAAGTCTATGGGTCCAGGAAAATCACATTAAAGCACACGGATTTCATCATACTCTGTGCTGTTTGTGATAACAATTGCAATGTATAGGGGAAGCTTTGTAATAGATTTATTTATTTTGTAAATATGGGTAAAAAGTTAAATATGCAAATTGTCTCTTCAGAGAGGAAGTAGACTTGATCCTAGCACCACCTATTGGAAGTAGCAATCCTAAAGGCCACATCACACGTAACGATATTGTTGCCGATATCGTTCAAAAGTCACGTGTTCTGTGACGCTTGAACGATGTTGAATCGACATCGTTGTGTGTGACACTACAAACGAACGATCACTCGGCTGATCGTTCATCGTTTGATTTGAGGACAGGACCTCAAATCTATCGTTGGTCGCTCGGTGGACACGCAGCATCGCTGCATGTGACACCGGGAGATGAGCAATAAGCCAGCTCCCAGCATGCCTCTGAAAGCGCTGGGAGCTGGTCTCCAAGGTAAACTGCGGGTATCTAGGCAGCGCGCACTGCCTTGATACCCGATGTATACCCTGGTTACCAGCCTTCTCTGCTCACTGGCTGGTATCCAAGGTACACAGTGGGTAACTAGGGACCCTAGTTACCCGCTGTGTACCTTGGATACCAGCCAGTGAGCGGAGAAGGCTGGTAACCAAGGTATATATGGGGTATCTAGGCAGTGTGCTCTGCTAAGATACCCGCTGTTTACCTTGGAGACCAGCCTGCTCCCGCTTACCACAGACTGGCAGCAGGAGCAAGACATCGTGGAAACGATATTTAAATCATTTCCACAATGTCTCTGGTCCATTGATCGCTGGTGAGTGCCTGTGTGACAGCTCCCAGCGATCTGAACGATATTGTTAGCAATTGTGCATGCATGTGATCGCTAACAATATCGTTCATCAGATTGATGCGTGTGACGACACCTTAAAAGTCAATATTGACCTTTCAACGAGCCTCTTCATATGATAAACACCAAGCCAGAATGTCACTTGTGGACACGCGTTTCGGGGTATTGTCCCTTCCTCCGTGCAAAGCGTGAGATCTGACTGGGATCTAAGGAATAACAGGTCTCCTTGTAGAGAGTGACAGGTGTAAGGAGACCTATGAGCCGTGCAATGCTCCTCTGTGAATGGAAAAATATAAACACTGATGAAAATCAGATCCAGAAAAATGATGACCTGTCGACCTTTATTCTCTTCTTTTTTTAGATAGTAAAAATCACAGACATCTGAATAAGGCTTTATAGGGGCTGTCCGGGCTTTTTATTAAATCTCTGTGTATATCTAGTCTGCAGAATGTTGACAGTTTGTAATTTACACCCTGTCAGCATTCTGCAGCCTAAACACACATAAATTATACAAAAAGTCCTGGAAACCCCTTTAACCTCATTATTTGGACATTGTATGGCAGTAATAACTATTTGGACACTAAATGGCAATTCCATCTCCATGATACCTTAGTGTGGCAGCTATATGGCAGTATACAGGTATTGTGTAGCTACTATTCAAATATATAGACTGTATATATTAATATGCAAAAATAAACTTTTTGAAAATGGATACAATAAGTTTGCACAACGTATAACAAACTGCTGCTATGTCAGATCCTATGGATGATTACTGGACATGTGGACTTATCTCTTCAAGACGTCTATAATCATCTGTCCGACCTGGGATTGCAGTGCAGGGGCTGTGTGTCTCCTGATCTGTATATGGCGGCCTCATGAAGTACATGACTGTCACTCTGTGGTCAGGAGACGCCGCCCGCCATCATGATCCGAGACCGGAGCGATGAGCGCGGACGTCTGACATTGACAATGGAGTCGTTTACTGGAAGCTAATCAAGAATTTACTAACTTCAGTGACTAATTGTGGATCGGTAGATCGCAGGGTTATGATTGTTACATTTTTCTATTAGTTATTTTTTGGGGTTTTTTGTTTGTTTTTGGGCAAACACAATATGTGTAACACGAGGAGACGAGCTTCAATGTGTCGACCACATGAACACAGAACATTAGAGCTCATCCACAAGGAACAGTGTGTCTCCTCTGTCTCCTCTGTCTCCTCTGTGTCTCCTCTGCAGAGGATTAAGAAAGATTCAAAACAGAGCGTTGTCCATTTTTACGCTTCGCCTGTAAACGATTCATATTAATGCCAAGATTCCAGAATTCCAAGAAAACCAGAAATACGATGTCCTGCTCCATCTGTGCAGCAGAGGTGACTCCCTCACAGCTCCGCACTACACTCCTCTCTGTGATATGATGGACGGGGTGGATGAACATTTGTAAACATTTTGTTTAATTAGATAAATACAAACAAAAGTTTATACACCCTTCAATGAAGAAGTCCAAGGATTGAATAAAGACCATGAATATTATTTAATCAATGTATAAAGAAAGCATACAGTTATGTGAATGGAAAGGTTTCTTCTTGCTGTCAGTGACTGGAAACATTTTAACCTGAAATGCGTTGATTTACTAGTCATCGTGTTTCATGACTCCCGGCCTCTTCCTCAGGACAAATCAATATCATATTGCCATGTCTGTGGGAGCCCTGAAACGCTTTGACTAATGAATCAATATTATATTCACCCTTTGATGTCTGGTGGAATACGGCAGCGCGGTGTTTAACCCTTCATCCTCCCTCTTCTGGGGATCTGCTTTTCTAGTGGTTGTGACTCTCACAACCACACAAGGTGAAGTTTCTGATAACTATACAGGTTTATCTCTCAGACCTTTCATCCTCCTTACTTTAATTTTCTGAGATAATGACCTTTGGGGTTTCATTAATCATCAACATTAACAGAAATAAACCCATGAAATAGATCCCTCTGTGTGTAATGACTCTATATAATAGATGTGTGTCACTTTATGGATTGAATTACTGAAATAAAGTCACTTTTTGATGATCTTCTCATTCACTGAGATGCAGCTGTAAGTGCCATTATATGATATCTGCTGTGATGTCTCTGTTCACACTTGCCTTTGATGGATTGCCTCCTGGGGCACAGATCATTCTGAATTTTCCTTTACATTTATGTAGGAATGACGAGGATGAAGTGGAAGCTGATTGCAGATGCCCCATACCTGAGCGGTGCCAGTGCCGCATCTCTCCGGCCGCAGACAATGAGTCCTTCACCCTGTGGATGGAGATTGTGGGTCCGGTCACGTCTCTGCGCTTCCATCCCCTGCTGCTCCGAGCTGCCGCCATCAGTAAGTGACAGAATCACAACCGGAGTCACATCATAACTCACATCTCACTCATTTTCAAGGGATTTTCACTCTACTAGAAACACATCGGTAACTAATCACTGAGCGGGTAGGTAGATTTCTACAGTGTTTGCTAAAATTATTGATCAATTAGTCAGATTACAGGCAAAGATCACCGATAATATTAGCCACCCTGGTTCCCCAAAAATAAAACAGCGTCTTATATTAATTTTTGCTCCCAAAGATGCGCTATTACTTATTTTCAGGGGATGTCTTATTTTTCCATCATCCCCATGTAGCCCCCAATATCCCCATCATCCCCAAGCAGCCCCCAATATCCCCATCATCCCCATGCAGCCCCCATCATCCCAATTATGACACACACACACACATACACCACCCTTTTCTCACCAGACCGCCGCTGCAGTATTATGGCCCTGCTCTGAGCTTTCTGCCTCAGCTGCGTAGATGTACGGGAAGCCGTAGGCCAATCAGACCCCGCAGCTTCTGGCCAATCAGAAGCACGCATGTAACGTCAAGCGACGGCTGCTGGGTTCTGATTGGCCTACAGCTTCCCATACGTCTACACAGCTGAGGCAGAAAGCTCAGAGCGGTGCCATAATACTGTAGCGGAGATCAACGGGACAACGGCGGTGGCGGTACAGTAATACACACACACACAGCTGCATGCCCTGATCTTCTGTTGGACGGACATGCTTTAAATAAATTAAACTTTCCTAGGTCTTATTTTTGGAGAAGCGCGGGTACATTTAAACAGTGGTGGATTATAATAAGGTCAATCCGGGCTGTTGCCTCGGGCCCAATGGTGTGGGGGGGCCCACAGCCCAGGGGGTAAATTGCCCCATTATAATCCGCGATAGCGCCACCACACCACACTCTGCATGCACGGCCGCAGCATCCATGAGGCGACAACCCCTGCTAGTGGACAGGGGGCGGCATGTGCAGGGGCGCCTGGTGGTAGTGCGGACCCCTGCAGATGCCGCTCCCTCTCCTATTGTCCTGGCTGCCGCCATGCTACGCTGCCCCTGCAGTGTGAGCCCACCTGTAGAGCCACACAGGGCCTGTGATGATGTCATTGGAGGGGAGGAGTCAGGGGTCACATGATCAGCTCCTCCTTGTATGCAGGACTGGACCTGCCCGTGGGGGCAGGATGAAGTGGATGAGGTGAAGTTTATGTGTGGGGTCAGGAGGGATTTACAGTGTGGATGTAGCAGAGCCAGGAATGTAGTAGGTATAAGAAGTGGAGCCGCGTGTGTACGAGGTGTACGGAGCAGAGCCGCATGTGTACAAGGTGTATGGGGCAGAGCCGCGTGTGTACGAGGTGTACGGAACGGAGCCGATTGTGTACGAGGTGTACGGAGCAGAGCCGAGCGTGTACAAAGCGGAGCCGAGGGTGTACGAGGTGTACGGAGCAGAGCCGAGGGTGTACGGAGAGCAGCAGCGTGTGTATGAGGTATATGGAGCACAGCAGCATGCGTGCAAGGTATGTAGAGCGGAGCCGCGTGTGTACTAGGTGTACGGAGCTGAGCTCAGTGTGTACTAGGTGTACGGAGTGGAGCCATGTATGTACGGGGTATGCGGAGCCATGTGCGTACAAGGTGTGTGTACCTGTGGTAGCCCCCCGCGGATGCTGCTCCCACTCCTATAGTCCCAGCCGCCTCTGCTGGCAGCATTCTTCTCCCATGTCCGGCCACTGCTGTGCGCCCTGCTGTGCTGATTCTGCCGGGCCCGGCTGGGCTTTGCTGGATCCTCCTGGCAGGCAGCCGATCTCAATTGAGGCTGAGCAGACACCTCTGTCTCCCTGACTGAGTCTGTGTCTCACCTGCCGACTGCCGTCCTCCACCTTCTGGGCCGCCGCCTGCATGAAGAGAGGGAGTCTGAGGAGAGGGACCGTCACTTAATGCCGGCACAGAGGGAGCGTGCCTGTGTGACAGTGAGGTGAGTGATATGTCCACTCCTGACTCCTGCCCTGCTGCTGCAGCTGGTCCCTTTTACATCTGCTTTTTTTCAAATTGTGGCAGATCCGGCAGATTTACAGCATATGCCGCCTAACAGCCGCACTTGCGGCGCACTTAATGCATGGGGCTTGCCGTGTCTTTGGGGCTTGCGGTCGGTGTGCGGCAAGTGCGGTTCTGCCGGATGTGGCAGATCCGGTATTTGCGGCGGTGGAAAAAAAAATGCTGCTGACCGCGTTTCTTTCCCCATTACCGCAATGGCCGTTAGGCGGCAGATACGGTAAATCTGCTGGATCTGCCGCAATATGAAAGAAACACTGATGTGAAGGGGGCCTAACTAAGGCTGCATTCACATCAGCGTTTAGCTGATGCTTGCGGCCGTTCCGTCAGGTGGCGCCACATGTGCTGGATCATCCGCCTAACGGCTAACTTGTGGCCCGTATGTGGCAAGACCCATGCATTGTCTATGGGACTTTCGGTCCGGTACAGCAAGTGTGGTTCTGCCGGGTGGGTGCGCCCTTTGTGTATTTGGTGAGTTTTCATCTCAGTATTTGTAAGGCCTCGTGCACACGCTGAGTATTTGGTGAGTTGTTACCTCAGTATCTGTAAGGCCTCGTGCACACGCTGAGTATTTGGTGAGTTTTTACCTCAGTATTTGTAAGCCCTCGTGCACACGCTGAGTATTTGGTGAGGTTTTACCTCAGTATCTGTAAGGCCTCGTGCACACGCTGAGTATTTGGTGAGTTGTTACCTCAGTATATGTAAGGCCTCGTGCACACGCTGAGTATTTGGTGAGGTTTTACCTCAGTATCTGTAAGGCCTCGTGCACACGCTGAGTATTTGGTGAGTTGTTACCTCAGTATCTGTAAGGCCTCGTGCACACGCTGAGTATTTGGTGAGTTGTTACCTCAGTATCTGTAAGGCCTCGTGCACACGCTGAGTATTTGGTGAGGTTTTACCTCAGTATCTGTAAGGCCTCGTGCACACGCTGAGTATTTGGTGAGTTTTTTCCTCAGTATTTGTAAGGCCTCGTGCACACGCTGAGTATTTGGTGAGTTTTTACCTCATTATATGTAAGGCCTCGTGCACACGCTGAGTATTTGGTGAGTTGTTACCTCAGTATCTGTAAGGCCTCGTGCACACGCTGAGTATTTGGTGAGTTTTTACCTCAGTATTTGTAAGCCCTCGTGCACACGCTGAGTATTTGGTGAGGTTTTACCTCAGTATCTGTAAGGCCTTGTGCACACGCTGAGTATTTGGTGAGTTTTTTATCTCAGTATTTGTAAGGCCTCGTGCACACGCTGAGTATTTGGTGAGTTTTTACCTCATTATATGTAAGGCCTCGTGCACACGCTGAGTATTTGGTGAGTTTTTACCTCAGTATTTGTAAGCCCTCGTGCACACGCTGAGTATTTGGTGAGGTTTTACCTCAGTATTTCTAAGCCCTCGTGCACACGCTGAGTATTTGGTGAGTTTTTACCTCAGTATCTGTAAGGCCTCGTGCACACACTGAGTATTTGGGGAGTTATTACCTCAGTATTTGTAAGCCCTCGTGCACACGCTGAGTATTTGGTGAGTTGTTACCTCAGTATATGTAAGGCCTCGTGCACACGCTGAGTATTTGGTGAGTTTTTACCTTAGTATATTTGTAAGCCCTCGTGCACTACCGCTGAGTATTTGGTGAGTTGTTACCTCAGTATATGTAAGGCCTTCGTGCACACGCTGAGTATTTGGTGAGTTTTTTACCTTAGTATTTGTAAGCCCTCGTGCACACGCTGAGTATTTGGTGAGTTGTTACCTCAGTATATGTAAGGCCTCGTGCACACGCTGAGTATTTGGTGAGTTTTCACCTCAGTATCTGTAAGGCCTCGTGCACACGCTGAGTATTTGGTGAGTTGTTACCTCAGTATATGTAAGGCCTCGTGCACATGCTGAGTATTTGGTGAGTTTTTACCTCAGTATTTGTAAGCCCTCGTGCACATGCTGAGTATTTGGTGAGGTATTACCTCAGTATTTGTAAGGCCTCGTGCATACGCTGAGTATTTGGTGAGTTTTTACCTCAGTATTTGTAAGGCCTCGTGCACACGCTGAGTATTTGGTGAGGTGTTATCTCAGTATCTGTAAGGCCTCGTGCACACGCTGAGTATTTGGTGAGTTTGTTACCTCAGTATCTGTAAGGTCTCGTGCACACGCTGAGTATTTGGTGAGTTTGTTACCTCAGTATCTTTATGGTCTCGTGCACACGCTGAGTATTTGGTGAGTTGTTACCCTCGGTATCTGTAAGGCCTCGTGCACACGCTGAGTATTTGGTGAGTTTTTTACCTTAGTATCTGTAAGGCCTCGTGCACACACTGAGTATTTGGTGAGTTTTTTTCCTCAGTATTGTAAGGCCTCGTGCACACGCTGAGTATTTGGTCAGTTTTTACCTCAGTATATGTAAGCCCTCGTGCACACGCTGAGTATTTGGTGAGGTTTTACCTCAGTATTTGTAAGCCCTCGTGCACACGCTGAGTATTTGGTGAGTTGTTACCTCAGTATCTGTAAGGCCTCGTGCACACACTGAGTATTTGGTGAGTTGTTACCTCAGTATCTGTAAGGCCTCGTGCACACGCTGAGTATTTGGTGAGTTTTTACCTTAGTATCTGTAAGGCCTCGTGCACACACTGAGTATTTGGTGAGTTTTTTTCCTCAGTATTTGTAAGGCCTCTCGTGCACACGCTGAGTATTTGGTCAGTTTTTACCTCAGTATATGTAAGGCCCTCGTGCACACGCTGAGTATTTGGTGAGGTTTTACCTCAGTATTTGTAAGCCCTCGTGCACACGCTGAGTGTTTGGTGAGTTTTTACCTCAGTATCTGTAAGGCCTCGTGCACCGCTGAGTATTTGGTGAGGTTTTATACCTCAGTATCTGTAAGGCCTTGTGCACACGCTGAGTATTTAGTGAGTTTGTTACCTCAGTATCTGTAAGGCCTCGTGCACACGCTGAGTATTTGGTGATTTTTTCCTCAGTATCTGTAAGGCCTTGTGCACACGCTGAGTATTTAGTGAGGTTTTACCTCAGTATTTGTAAGGCCTCGTGCGCACGCTGAGTATTTGGTGAGGTATTACCTCAGTATTTGTATGGTCTCGTGCACACGCTGAGTATTTGGTGAGTTGTTACCTCGGTATCTGTAAGGCCTCGTGCACACACTGAGTATTTGGTGAGTTGTTACCTCAGTATCTGTAAGGCCTCGTGCACACGCTGAGTATTTGGTGAGTTTTTACCTTAGTATCTGTAAGGCCTCGTGCACACACTGAGTATTTGGTGAGTTTTTTCCTCAGTATTTGTAAGGCCTCGTGCACACGCTGAGTATTTGGTCAGTTTTTACCTCAGTATATGTAAGTCCTCGTGCACACGCTGAGTATTTGGTGAGGTATTACCTCAGTATTTGTAAGCCCTCGTGCACATGCTGAGTATTTGGTGAGGTATTACCTCAGTATTTGTAAGCCCTCGTGCACACGCTGAGTATTTGGTGAGGTTTTACCTCAGTATTTGTAAGCCCTCGTGCACACGCTGAGTATTTGGTGAGTTGTTACCTCAGTATCTGTAAGGCCCTCGTGCACACACTGAGTATTTGGTGAGTTGTTACCTCAGTATCTGTAAGGCCTCGTGCACACGCTGAGTATTTGGTGAGTTTTTACCTTAGTATCTGTAAGGCCTCGTGCACACACTGAGTATTTGGTGAGTTTTTTCCTCAGTATTTGTAAGGCCTCGTGCACACGCTGAGTATTTGGTCAGTTTTTACCTCAGTATATGTAAGCCCTCGTGCACACGCTGAGTGTTTGGTGAGTTGTTACCTCAGTATCTGTAAGGCCTCGTGCACACGCTGAGTATTTGGTGATTTTTTCCTCAGTATCTGTAAGGCCTTGTGCACACGCTGAGTATTTAGTGAGGTTTTACCTCAGTATTTGTAAGGCCTCGTGCGGCGACGCTGAGTATTTGGTGAGGTATTACCTCAGTATTTGTAAGGCCTCGTGCATACGCTGAGTATTTGGTGAGTTTTTACCTCAGTATTTGTAAGCCCTCGTGCACACACTGAGTATTTGGTGAGTTTTTACCTCAGTATCTGTAAGGCCTCGTGCATACGCTGAGTATTTGGTGAGTTTTTACCTCAGTATTTGTAAGGCCTCGTGCACAGGCTGAGTATTTGGTGAGTTGTTACCTCAGTATCTGTAAGGCCTCGTGCACACGCTTAGTATTTGGTGAGGTATTACCTCAGTATTTGTAAGGCCTCGTGCACACGCTGAGTATTTGGTGAGTTTTTACCTCAGTATCTGTAAGGCCTCGTGTACACGCTGAGTATTTGGTGAGTTTTTACCTCAGTATTTGTAAGGCCTCGTGCACACGCTGAGTATTTAGTGAGTTGTTACCTCAGTATTTGTAAGGCCTCTTGCACACGCTGAGTATTTGGTGAGTTGTTACCTCATTATCTGTAAGGCCTCGTGCACACGCTGAGTATTTGGTGAGTTTTTACCTCAGTATCTGTAAGGCCTCGTGCACACACTGAGTATTTGGTGAGTTTTTACCTCAGTATTTGTAAGGCCTCGTGCACACGCTGAGTATTTGGTGAGTTTTTACCTCAGTATCTGTAAGGTCTCGTGCACACGCTGAGTATTTGGTGAGTTGTTACCTCAGTATCTTTATGGTCTCGTGCACACGCTGAGTATTTGGTGAGTTGTTACCTCGGTATCTGTAAGGCCTCGTGCACACACTGAGTATTTGGTGAGTTGTTACCTCAGTATCTGTAAGGCCTCGTGCACACGCTGAGTATTTGGTGAGTTTTTACCTTAGTATCTGTAAGGCCTCGTGCACACACTGAGTATTTGGTGAGTTTTTTCCTCAGTATTTGTAAGGCCTCGTGCACACGCTGAGTATTTGGTCAGTTTTTACCTCAGTATATGTAAGTCCTCGTGCACACGCTGAGTATTTGGTGAGGTTTTACCTCAGTATTTGTAAGCCCTCGTGCACACGCTGAGTGTTTGGTGAGTTTTTACCTCAGTATCTGTAAGGCCTCGTGCACGCGCTGAGTATTTGGTGAGGTTTTACCCCAGTATCTGTAAGGCCTTGTGCACACGCTGAGTATTTAGTGAGTTGTTACCTCAGTATCTGTAAGGCCTCGTGCACACGCTGAGTATTTGGTGATTTTTTCCTCAGTATCTGTAAGGCCTTGTGCACACGCTGAGTATTTAGTGAGGTTTTACCTCAGTATTTGTAAGGCCTCGTGCGCACGCTGAGTATTTGGTGAGGTATTACCTCAGTATTTGTAAGGCCTCGTGCATACGCTGAGTATTTGGTGAGTTTTTACCTCAGTATTTGTAAGCCCTCGTGCACACACTGAGTATTTGGTGAGGCATTACCTCAGTATCTGTAAGGCCTCGTGCATACGCTGAGTATTTGGTGAGTTTTTACCTCAGTATTTGTAAGGCCTCGTGCACAGGCTGAGTATTTGGTGAGTTGTTACCTCAGTATCTGTAAGGCCTCGTGCACACGCTTAGTATTTGGTGAGGTATTACCTCAGTATTTGTAAGGCCTCGTGCACACGCTGAGTATTTGGTGAGTTTTTTACCTCAGTATCTGTAAGGCCTCGTGTACACGCTGAGTATTTGGTGAGTTTTTACCTCAGTATTTGTAAGGCCTCATGCACACGCTGAGTATTTGGTGAGTTGTTACCTCAGTATCTGTAAGGCCTCGTGCATACGCTGAGTATTTGGTGAGTTGTTACCTCAGTATCTGTAAGGCCTCGTGCACACGCTGAGTATTTGGGGAGTTGTTACCTCAGTATCTGTAAGGCCTCGTGCACACACTGAGTATTTGGTGAGTTTTTACCTCAGTATTTGTAAGGCCTCGTGCACACGCTGAGTATTTGGTGAGTTGTTACCTCAGTATCTGTAAGGCCTCGTGCACACGCTGAGTATTTGGTGAGTTGTTACCTCAGTATCTGTAAGGTTTGGGTGAGCTGTTTCCGGGGAACTGTTCTGGGGGTCCTGGTTTGGCTGGGCTGTTCCGAGGGTTCTGGCTTTCCTGTTTCACCTATATGTATCAGGGCTTTATGGTGATGGGAGCTTGGATTGCTCCCATGTAGGTGAGCCCGGAATGACAGCGCCCTCTTTAGAACCATTAGGTGTAGAGGGAATCTGCCCAGCTCGGCCCGACAGGCACTGTTGGCTGTTGGAGGTGCTCCGGTGGACCTGGAGAAGAGGCTTACAGAATTCCAGGTGGAATATTTCTGTTGGGCTGGAGTCCCACCTTGACCAGTCTGGGTAGGTGTGAGGACCCCAGACTTCACTGCCATACAGGAGGATTGGGGCGATGATGGAGTGGAAGATTTTTAGCCAGACCCTCACTGGTGGCTTCAGATGGTAGAGTTTCCTTCGGATGGCATAGAAGGTTTTCCAGGCTTTGTCCTTCAGGGTCTCTATGGCTTGTTTGAAGCTCCCTGACCGGTGAATCTCTAGGCCCAGGTAGGTATATTTGTCTGTTCCTGTGAGGTCGCAGTTGTTGAGGACAAATGAAGGGTTCTGTCTGTCTATCTATCTAATGTATCTATCTATCTATCTATTCCTTCGGTGGGATGGATATTTTACATTCCTGGTAATTGTGTTGTCGTCTTCCTTCTTTCTCCACGAGACTCTGATAAATCTGATCATTAGTGATAATGGCCGCCGTCTCTCCAGATCTTCCCTGGATTCCTCCTATAATGAGTGATCACCTGGAGGGATCATCTCTCACCTGCAGATCGATGTGGTCAGAGCTGGATGTGAAGCTCCGATCTCTTCTGGTGGAAGTGAAGCCACATTGTTCTCCGCTCGTCATCTGTCTTCTAACAGTTAATGGAGCAGATGACAGAGATGAAGCAATGACTGCAATCATCATCTGATTCCATAACATAGTGACGTGAACCCTGGGAAAGGCTTAAGCTCCACATCGGGAATATCTGGGAAACCCCCAATGCCACTTTTGGGTGTGGATTTACTAAATTCGTCCCATTCTTGATTCGGGTCATGGGATTGTCCTGCAAAATCTGGACCATTGGTCATTTAAAAAATTGTCTATTCTGGATACAAATGTAACAAGCTCTCAATGGTGTAATATGATTGTTCTCTAGAGTTGATATTGACTTTTTAGAATTGTTACTTCCAATAGGAGGCGCTAGAGTGCAAGTTCTCTTCTCTGAAGATGCTCTTTGCATATTTAATGTCTCAGAGGGGCATTACATGGTTTATAAACCTCGTTACATTGGCAGGTCAGGCTTGTCGCCCTCCACAAAGAGAAACGTTACCCCTTACACTCCAGTCAGAAGTCTCCCAGTCGGCTAAATCAGATTTGACATTTTTCCCTGATGATGAACAACACCGTGTCTGCAAATTGAGATTCTGGTTTGGATTTTATCCTAAGTCAACACAAGGGTCAATATTGACTTTTAGGATTGCTACTTCCAGTAGGTGGCGCTATAGTTCAAGTCCTCTTTGAAGAGGCAATTTGTATATTTAATTTCACAGAGGAAGATGCAAGGTGCTTGAGTCTCCTCATACTGACATGTCACTCTCCACAAGGAGAAACCTTAGCACTTCTATCCCAGTAAGTAGCCTCTTGCCGAGCCAAATCAGATCTCATACTTTGCACTGATGAGGAGCAATATCCCGAACCACTGTCTGCAAATTAAGATTCTGGTTTGGCTATAAGTGGCCTAAGTCATATGACGAGGGTCATTAAAGGACCAATATTGACTTTTAGGATTGCTACTTCCAATAGGTGGCGCTAGAGTTCAAGTTCTGTTCCTGTATGAAGAGGCAATTTGCACATTTTATTTCCCAGAGGAGCATTTCAAGGCGGTTAAGTCTCTTCATAATGGCAGGCCACTCTTACCATTTAGATCCCAGTCTTAACCTCTCACCCACCAAATCAGATCTCATACAAACACTGTGTCTGCAAATGGAGGATCTGGTTTGGGTTTTATCCTAATTCATATGATAAAGTTCATTAAAGGGTCAGTATTGAGTTTCAGGATTGCTACTTCCAATAGATGGCGCTAGAATTCAAGTCCTCTCTGAAAAGGCAATCTACATACAGGAACAGCTCGCTGAATTAGAATATGATCAGAAAGTGACTTTATTACAGTAATTCAATACATAAAGTGACCACATCTATTATATAGAGTCATTACACACAGAGGGATCTATGTCATGTGTTTATTTCTGTTAATGTTGATGATTAATGAAACCACAAAGGTCATTATCTCAGAAAATTTAAAGTAGGGAGGATGAAGAGTTAAACACTGCGCTGCCGTATTCCACCATACATCAAAGGGTGAATATAATATTGATTTATTAGTCCCAGAAACATGACAATATGATATTGATTTGTCCTGAGGAAGGGGCCAGAAAGCCCTGGAACACGTGGACTAATAAATCAATATTATATTCACACTTTGATGTCTGGTGGAATACGGCAGCGCGGTGTCTAACCCTTCATCCTCCCTACTTTAATTCTCTGAGATAATGACCTTTGGGTTTTCATTAATCATCAACATTAACAAAAATAAACCCATGAAATAGATCCCTCTGTGTGTAATGACTCTATATAATAGATGTGGTCACTTTATGTATTGAATTACTTAATAATAATAATAATAATAATAATAATAATAATAATAATAATATTTATTCATTTATATAGCACTATTAATTCCATAGCACGTTAGATACATTTGCAATAAAGTAACTTTTTGGTGATCTTCTCACTCATTCAGATGCCGCTGTATATCATGTATATTGTTATCCCAATTGTACAGTAGCTTCTGACTCTTGCAGTAAAGCATTGATGATATTCTTATTATCCGCAGTAATGTTGGATCCACCAGATCACCTCCGGGCAGAGATAACCGGTGATGGAAAGTTACAGGTTCTCTGGTCCAGTTCTGCGTCTTCTTCCCACCGGCTTCAATGTGAAGTGAAACATTATCTGATCCCAGAGAAGATCTCGAATCCGGTAAAAAGCTGCATTATTACATGACGAGACTCCAGTAATCTACAGGAACGTGTTCATTAGGACACTCCCCCATCACTGACCTGTAGGAGTAATCAGCAGCTTCATACAGTCACCACTAGAGGGAGCTCACTACAT